>JABCMJ010002404.1:0-16963 GCA_014822125.1 Arbutus unedo
TTAATTATAAATTATTTTAATAAATAAATAAATAAAATCATTTAAATTTTCGGGTCGTTACAAATTTTTTTAGAGATGAATTTAAAGAACAAACAATTTTTATTAAATTCTTAAAAAAACCACTAAAGATGAAAATAATTCAAAATAAACAGATATATTTTGAATTATTTTATCTTTCTTTTTTTTAAATTTGGTTCATATTTTTTTATTTCTTTAAAATTTTGAAAGCAGGTTTATATTTTTCTTACTTTTCTAAAATATCACGTCAAGACGAATCAATAAACCATAAAAAAATGATGCAAAACTAATAAAAGTGAATTTCTTAATAAAGAGAAAAAAAATAATTCAAAAGAAAATTTAGATCTAACCCAGACTTTAATAATATAAGATTTCTAATTTGATGCAAAATTTAAAAATTATGATGAAACAAAAATTATTTATCGTCTATCTATGTATACTAATGGAAATAGGTTACTCTTTGTTTGTGTGAACTTCAAAATAAAACTCCGTCACATTTTTATTTTCCAAAATAACACTTAAAAACTTTTTCCCATCCTAATAACATAGGGATATTTACGTAAAAAATTGTTAAAAAAAAACTGCTTGAGAAAAAAAATCTTGTGTGACAACTACAAAAATTATCAATAATGTTTATACGCGCATCGTGTGATGTGTGTGTAGGGATGATAACGGCGTGGATCGGGGGCGAATTTGTCCATCCCTAGCTCTAATTCTCGAATTCAAACTTTGCCTCTATCCCTGCCCCATTCTCCGAACAGAGATGAATTCGACGCTCTATTCTCGCCCCAAGTCCCGAGCTACTTTTTTAATAAAAAATCAATTACATATTATATAGTACTCATAATGACCCACTAAAATTATTAACCAAGTTATAAGAAACAAATAAGGAAGAACCAGAGAGAACCGACCCAGATTAAGAATGAGAACCTATAGAAAACCTGCAGCTAAAGCGCTCTGACAATAGATCCCATGGTAGTTGCTGGTCTAATAGAACAAATCTTGAAAAATGAAGAACCAAAATAGTAACCAAAACCTTTGATTGTTCTTCTCGCATAGATCTTCTCTTGTGATGACTGATGATATTCGAATAACTAATTACATGGACAAACTTAAAATTAAAATAAAATACTATATTTAAAAATAGATCGGGAAATGAGGTTAAGGTACTTAGAGCCTTCGACCCGTTTTCTGTTTGTTTTTTAAATTTCACCTCCAAATCCAACTCGATTTCCGAAAAAATTCTGAAAACTTCAATCCAAATAGGACGGAGAATGTGACCGATCGGATCAAATCAAACTAAATTACCATCCCCGTGTGCCACAAACGCTAAATAAAATGAGAATACTCTTTTTCAAAATTTTAAATTGACATTTAATAGTTTAAGATGCAACTAAAAGCAATTAATGCGACAATATCCGAAAAAATCTTGTCTCATAATTGTAGGAACCAAAGTTATTAATATCGTACTGGTGAACATATTAATTTTGTTATTAGTACGGTAAATACCGGTACCGATGTGTACTCGCGTACCGTTTTGGATTTATCGCTAAAATTAATACACATATTTCAAATAATATTTTTAGCAAAAAATCATACTAAACATATAAAATAAAGCATTAAAATATAAAAAATAAATCACCAAATATAAATTTTTTTTTGTCTAATTACCCAAAAAATATTAATTAATTTTTTTATTTTTTAAATACTGGTCGGTGTGGTACAGTACCGACTGGAATGGCCCGGAACAAACTGAAATAGGCCAGAACGGTACTCTAATGATCCAGTACAGTTAAGAAATTGGTACGATACAGAACGAGACTGATAACTTTGGTAGAAAGAACTCCAAATACCTTCTCTGCTAGCCAAATTGTATTGAATAGTAATTCTTTTTGGGGGGCTTTTTTGGCCCATTTAAAAAAAAAATCCAAATTTTAAAGCTTTTTAAAAAGTATATATTAATCGAACATCAATCTACACGTAATTATGACACGTTTATTTAGAAGAAAAATTACT
Organism: Arbutus unedo; assembly: GCA_014822125.1. NCBI lineage: Eukaryota > Viridiplantae > Streptophyta > Magnoliopsida > Ericales > Ericaceae > Arbutus > Arbutus unedo. The sequence goes on from JABCMJ010002404.1 coordinate 2,035, forward strand.
TTGAATTTAATATATCAACATATATGCTTCAAATTAATATATCTTAAAATTATAAATATGATGTTTTTGACAAAATTGAAGTTAGTAATAAGTTCTGAATTTTGTCTTCTTCTTTTTTTTTTAATGTTTTTCTCCACTTAAAATAATCTTGTGTTTTTAATAATGCATCAAAATTTCGTAAATTATTGACTCGTCCCAACGAGAAATTTAAATAATAAAAAAGATATATAAATGCTTAAAAAATTTAAAAAAGATAAAAAAATTAAAGACATTGTATGTTTGAATTATCTTCGTTTTTAGTAAAAAAATTTAAAAAATCTTATCATATTTTTTTATTTTAATTTACTCTTCTCAAAATAAACTAATATTCTAAAAAAAATAATGGAAAATCAACTAAATGACAAAAAAAAAACAGAAAGAAAAATCACGAGCCAAAGAATTTCACAAAAAACAAAAGGGTAAAATGTATTGACCACTAATAAATTCAGGAACTTCTTTGAGATTCTGATAAATGCATTGATCTCTTATACTTTATAAACTATTTAGCAGATTCTTTCTCTTGGTAAATTTAGATAAAATTTCTTGGTTTAATTAATAAAAGATAAAAATACCCCACTTTATATATATATAGTCTGTTTATGTGTGTGTGCAATGATATATATATATATATATATATTATAATTATATATATACATGTATATAGTAAGAAATAAGTTATAAAATTAAATTTTAAACGTTAAACTCAAATAAAACTTAATTTATAATTTGATCGAGTTTGTACATATAAATATGCGTTTTATATATTAATTATTATTTGTTTACAAAATTTATATTTAATTAATATCTTATGTTTGTATTTTCTATATATATTTTACTAATAGAAGTGTGTATGTGTGTATGTAAACTGTAGAGTTTATCTCATTAAAAAAAACGTCATGGCTTTTAATTTAACTTATTTTTTTAATATTTTAAAATGTAAATATAAAAAAAATTGATAAAATAGGACTAAAAAAATATTTACATAAACATCATACTAATTTAGTAAAAAAATAGACCATTTTGTTCTTATATATTTCACGGAACTTCACACTCATGTTTTTCTTTTAAGGAAAAAATGTGTTCTGGATCTAAATAGCTTAGGTCATTACCAAAATTATAAATTAAATAATTTATTATCAAGTCAATATGGAAACTCTAAATAATTTTAAATAATTTATTATCAAGTCGTATAAGTCTAATAACAATTTTAAATAATTAAGAACATTACTATTTAAATTAGACAAAACAACTAAAGTCAATATGGGAAACTCTAATAAAAAAGAAAAATATTATGTTATATGTAAATTACATCGACTTTTCTTTAACAGATTCATGAGATTTTTTTTAATATGATAAGTTATGATGTACATATGTTTTCTATTAGATAAATATATATATGGGAACGAAAAAATAATAAGATTCATTATGTAAAATATGATTTTTATAGAATTATAAACATAATGTGTAAGTAATTTAAATTTTTTGAAAAATAACTCAAATTTAATTTAATTTCAAAATTTAAATTTAAAAATATAAATTAAAATAATAAAAAAATCTTTAAGTGATAAATATATTTTTATAATAAAATATATTTATTAATATATAATATGTATATTTATTTGCAAAAATCTAATTAAAATAACTTAAGTTTTATTTAATTTCAATTTCAAATTTTAATTTTAAAAATTATTTCTTACTACATATGTACATACATACATATATATAATTTTAAAAAGACACATTTTATTTTATTTATTTATTAAAATTAATAACTGCTATAAAACAAATAGCAACAGTAAAAAGAATTCTGCTAAATAATTAATAAATTAAAAACAGAAGTCATTTCATTTAGGAGGGAAGGTTCTGATAAAAAAGCGTAACCGTCCAGTCCTAGTTTTCGAGAGGATCTGGACATTCTAGAACACTCAGAAGACTCATCGCCCCTCCTCTCTCTCTCTCTCCCTCTCTCTCTCCCCCCATATAAAACAACCAGGCCCACTGAATATTGAAAAGAAAAGGATAAAATTCACTAATCTCCCCTGAGATTTTTTATAATTGTAGGAATCTCTCCTCCTGAGGTTTTAGATAATATAATCAACTCTCTCATTTTTTAAACTATTAGATATTACTCCCTGTCATTAGTTTTTCTTAAATTTAACCATTTTGTTCTTCCTTCGTTCTCAATTCCGTAATGTTTTCATCAATAATTTTTTTTGGTGAAAAATTCATACTATTTTTTTCAAGTTAAAAGATTAAAAAAATTTCGTGCATATATTTAAAAATTTATTTGCATCAATTTAAATAAGTAAATAAAAAATAAATTAGAGTCAAAATTTAAAAAAATAAATTTTCTTATACATAAGTTTTTAAAAATTTGGCACCAATTTACATATCTTGCTTACTTTTTTGAATTAGTGCAAATAATTTTTAAACATATGCACGAAAATAATTTAATCTTTTGATTCGAAAATTAGCATAAATTTTCATAATAAAAAAATAATTCATTCACAAATCAATAAAAAGTAAAATTTGTTTATTTATATTAAATTAGGTTATTCGGATTAATTTATGTACACCTCGATTAAAATTTTGAAAAATATAAAATTAATTTTAAACTATTATACTCTTATCAAACAAGCATACAACATTTTGAAATATTTAGTCTTTCAATTTTATAGATTTTTTTACGACATATTTGTTATTCTTATGAGATACTTGCTTTTAGTTAAAAGTGTCAAATCTTAAACAAATTTCTTAAAAAATATTTTTGAAAAAAATATTAAAAGAGTGAATGTGAATAAAAGATAAAATCATCAAATTTAACGATAAAAGTTACAAAAGCAGAGAGGTTATTACATTTCTCAATTATTAGAAACCTGAGGGGATGTAAGTGTATTTTACCAAAAGGAAAAGAATCCAAGATAAATGCCCGCGGTTGCAAGCATCGAAAATTTTGTCCTTATTGGCGGAGTATGGAGCCATGGTTTTGCTTTATTTTGGCGAATGCCCAAGCTGCACTGTAGAGTTTGATTTTCTCAGAGTAAAACCCTCTTCCTTTCGTCTTTATCAAGAGGATTTTGGTAATCCTCCTCATAGCGTCATCTGGTAGTGCTCATCTGTTGTTTAAATTCAGTGAAAGTGATAAGATACTGATGATCATCTTCTGATATAATTTGTTTTCAATTTTTTCACGCAGCATTTGGACTTTGAAAACACGGGTTGGTCTCTGATTGCATGTTCTAGGGTTTTCTTGAAGGAGTGATGAAGAATAAAGGGAAAAGGATTCGAAACAAGGAAGAAATCTGCGAGGATTGGTGCTTTGTTTGCAAAGATGGCGGATTGCTTTTTGTTTGCGACTACAAGTGAGTTTTTTATTTCGTGTGTTTTCAAATCAATGTGTTCTGGGATCTTCCAGAGAGACGGAGAAATAAGATGTATCACGGTCTCATTTGGTCATTCGTATACTTTATTTTGTTTGCTCAAGGTGTATCACAAAACTTCAGGTTGATCAAATAATTGTGCTAAAGTCTTATTTGAATCAGTATGTTATCATAAGAGCGATAAGCCTTTACTAGTCCGTTGATCGTAGCAGAAATATGATTCAACCAAGTTTCTGCAAATGTCCAATCAGCCTAAGTTTTTGCATGGTTGATTTATACATCAAGGTTTACGAAATCAACGAATCGGATCGTTAGATTAAATCATGGTTTGTCCATTTTGCATCGTATTGGGTCACGGGATCCTTACTCAAGAAAATATGGAGTCCAAATGAGTAGCCTTACGAATAGGAATTTTTTTATTTAACTATGTATATTAGAGTTTTTTTCCTTTGATGGCGAGGTGTTCAGTCTTCCGGTTCATTTCATATAAACAAGTATTCACCCGATCTAAATCCTGAAGTAGGAAATTATTGATGGATCTAGGGGCGCAATGGTGACCGCACCACCAAAAAAATTTAAAATGCCTTAATGTTTACTGAGAATTTATAATAATCACGAACTTACAAGGGTCCACATCCTAAACTACACAAGCTCGTGCCTGCAAAGTCAAAAAATCCTACAAACTTGGTAGCCACCACAAGGGAGAGAGGAATGAAATTCAACAGGTGATCAATTTGAACTCCATATAGTGACTCCCTGCATCCGGTTGACATTGCACCAACTTAAATAAAACATCTGTAGAGAAGTAAATTTGTAAAGGTTTGTGCTAACGAGGAAAATGCAAGAAAAGGGAGTCTTAAGATACTTTTCACACATTCTCAAATACTTTTGCATGTTTCCAAGTTCCAAGTATTTTATACTTGGATGAACTGTAATGTAGTTTTTGTGTCTGAACATACGTTTTTTGGAAATCAAAATTGTATTTAAATATAATGTTAAAGATGATAAGAGAATTAACTGTTAAATGTTTTACAAGTTTTGCACTTAAACACAATTGGAATTAAAGGAATAATAAAATGAAGGAAAAGATAATTAGTTTGAAGCCGTTCCAGATGTATCAGTACTACAATGTGGTTATATATATACGAAGCCCATATAATCACATGATTCAGCAGGGAGAGGGTCTTATGACGCTAGGTTTGAGTCAGGTATCCCATTCCCACCTTGTAAAATGGGATGTAGTATCAACTCCCACATTGATATGAGGATCTCATTTATTTTCTCTCTCCTCATTATCAATGATTGGTTGTCAAGGAACTTGGATTCTTAGCAACATCCTTGCAAGAAGTTAGAAAATTCCATTACAGATTTCTATAGGTCAAGTGTAATTATGCTAATGAATAAATTGTCATTTCTTGAGATTTATGAGTAGATTGATGGGAGGTTAATATTGTGTTGTGAACTTATAAAAAGGAGAAAGTGTTATGCAATCGTTTTGTTCCCAGTGGAGAAGGCTTAGGTTGTTTTGCATTTAACAGAAATGCATAGAAGTGGAGGGGATAATAGATACCAGATTTTTTTTTCTCATCCTTCTATTGTCTATGACCGTTTTGTGCTAACTAGGACTATCTAGATTTGATATGGACATTTGGTCTTGTTCTATGCACTTGCTATCTTATTGATTAACTATCTTTACTTTTCTGGTGTTGATTATGCATTAAAATGCAATCATTTAATTCCGTCCAGCAATGCATGTGCATCACAGGCTACACCATCAAAACAGTGGAATGGTAAGAGCACTGACACTTCTACGAAGGTTCTTGTATTGTAGGACACTGACAGTATATCATCATCATCTGTTATCATTTACACTTGTAAATTTAAGAAAAATTGCGTTGGATGATATGTGTGTTTATGATGCATGAAATGATGGACTAGTTTTTTCTTACAAATTAAGTGGTCTATAACATTATATAAGATAGTATTATGGTATACTGCTGTTTAATTATGATATATATGGTTCTTTTCAATCTCAACTAGTGGTATGTCGCATTTTTAATATACCTATGATATAATTCGATATCGGCCCATGAAGATGGATAATTCTTATATGTTTAACTTGTCGTGTTACAACATTGTTTGAAAATTGTTGTGCTTGGGTGTCTTTGTTGTGTCCTTGTTTGTGTTGTATCCATACTTGTGAAAGTTGTATGCTGCAACAGTTCAACTTACGTGAGGCATAAGCCTTTCGAAACTCCAATGGGGCAAACCTCAGAAGTGATCCATGTTGATGTGTAGATGACATAAGACAAACTTAAATATCTGCAGGAGATAGAGTCGCCAATGCATAGATTAAAGCTGTCTTTTATCCCTAGCTTTATTTTTGGCCGAAAGGACCTTTTGTTTCGGGGAATTTCGTGTGCCGTGTAGACCTTTCGTGACAAGTCCTTTTTGATGATGGGTTATACGTTATGGTTTGATTGGAAACAGGCTGGTCTTTTAGTAGAGCACCTCCACGGGCCATTAATAAGATACTACAAAGTTTGTAGTTTATCGCACATAACCAAAACGTAGAAGCATTTGATATAATTTATATTTGAAGCTTCAAGCCGGCTGTTACATTGACATGTCTATGCTTTCATATGTTTTTCTGACCCGAGCTGTGGGTCTGTTTAAGTTTCTGAATGTGCTTTACTTGTGGCCTATTGATTATTGGGGACTTAATCAACTCTTTTACGTTCTTGTAATCTTTGTCAAACGTACTGGTTCAGGCAGTGTCTAAAAGCTTATCATGCTCATTGTGTGGGGAAGGATGAATCATTTTTTGATTCCAGGAACCACTGGAGTTGTAGTAAGCGCCTCATATTCTTCTGCAGTTTGGTTTCCTTTTCTTATGTCATTTGCTGTTTCTGAAGGAATCTCGACTTTTGAAGTAAAAACTGGCAAATATTATGCAAGTTTTCCTACACAATTTGGAAAGTAACAAAAAGTCTGTATGAAAACTCTGTTTTCCCTTCATTTTTTAACCTACTAATTATATTATGGAAGTTGTTACTGAACTTGAGGAGATTTCATAACTCTTGTTTTAGTTATCTGAAACATAATTTAGTTCAGCCTAACACAATGTAAGTATGACCTTCATGACAAGAGTTGAATTGGCAATACTGTTTTTTACGTCTTTTTCTCAAAACTAAATGAAGCATTTTCTGCTATTATGGTGTTAGTTTCTTTTCTTCTATCTCCACCATGGTGTGCATATTGTCAAATTCTCATTTTGTATTTCAGAATGGCATTCATGCTTAATTTGCCACAAGAGTTCAAAGTTCTATTGTTTTTGCTGCCCGAATGCTGTTTGCAAACTCTGCATCACAGATGCAGAGTTTGCATGTGTTAGAGGGGATAAAGGATTCTGCAATCACTGCTTAAAGCTTGCCCTACTTTCAGAAGAGAAAGAGGATGTTGACTCTGATGGGGTATGATACTTCTTTCTTGATAGTATGTTATGCAAGATGTGATTAGTAAGTTCTTTATTTGGTCTCAGGTAATATCCTTTTCGTGAAGAAAGAAGCCCCTAGATAGAAATATATCTGATGTATGATATTCCAAGAAGTTAGGCCTTGTTTAAATTGTGTCCATTGGAAGGAGCATATAAATATTTAAAGAAAATGTATATATCAACTCTAAGTATGTCTTAAGTAACTTCTAGCTGTGGGTTGCAGTGGTTTTCTAAATGCTGGTAAGATAAATGGATAAGGTTTCTCTCATTGAAAGGTTAGTTTGGTCGAGATACCCACTTAGTTATGAACAACCAACTCAATCTCGAAACTTAAAGATGTTAGAGAGGAATAGCTTTTTTAGTTCTATCCCCACCCCGTGACCTCTCATGTGGTCAGGCTCTCCTCCATGAGGCAACTAAAGACGTGCAAGTGTTTTAATTCTCAGCGACTCGTGTAAATGATTAGGTTGTGCGGTTGTTTTTGTGGGGGGGGGGGGGGGGGGGGGGGGGGACTATTTTTAGTACCTTCAACAGTACGGACCTAAAATTAAGTGACATGATGATACGGATTTTGGAATTATAATGATACTTACTAGCGGGCTGTTACCAAATCCTTCTGTAATCCAAGTCGACCATTAATGTTCTTGATTAAGATCCAAGCATGAAACTAAAGTTTGTTTGTTTTTGTTTTAAACAGCAACAAAGAAGACCTTATGGAAAAGAGAAAAAAACAGCAAGAGTTCAATGATAAAAGTAGGGGACAAGGAATTCACGTAAACAAAAAGGAAGAAAAAACGAATGAACAAGGATTGAGGGATGGCCCATGTCCCCGTCCCAAAAGGATTGGGGATGTTTTTGGGGATCAAATCGAATTTTGGGATGGATTTTGGAAAAAAAACGGGTAACATGTTGGAGGTGGGTTTATATGTCCCCGCCTCGTTGCTTTTCTATAAAAAAAATTATGTACACATGTATTATCCTAGACTCTAAAAGTTAGAGTTGTATATTATTATTGTTAGGAGTTTTTATCTTTTGGTCCCATTTCTTAGTTAAACTTGAGTTTCCATCCCATCAGTTTAAATTATATTATTTTTTGGGCCTCACTTTCAAATGAACCCAATCATACTCTTGGTTCCATTTCATACGCAAACTTTATCCTTCCACACTCGTTTTCAACTGATTTCCTTTTTCGCCGGTACAAGAGATTTTGGTCAGGAAATCCGAAATTTAACCGCTGAAGTTTGGATGGTAAATTTGTTAAAGGCAGTATCTGGATATGGTAAAATTGTTGACGGTAGCATTTGATATGGTAAATTTGTTGATTGTAGTACCTGGATATGATAAATTCTTGATGGTAGTATCTGATATGGTAAATATGCTGCTTGGTTTTTCTGCGCTATCGACTCTTCATCAAGATTTATCATGTACTATGTAAATTACCACCATCATGTGCAATACTGTGTATTATGGTATAGACTATTCAAGCGTTCAAACATTTATCTTTCCAATCGCATTAAAAAATACACGAATCACAAAATGTAGAATGAAAGCAATATTGATATACTCACCGTGTAATCTTCCTTGAAAAAACCCTCCAACTACCAATCGCACAATTGGTGCACGAGTTCAGCCTATTGTTAACCTAAAAGATCCACTACTGTGTATTATGGAAACTAAATATATTTACATTCTTTCCTGGTTTGAAATATTTTATTCCAATTTGAAACCCATTTATTGATGCATAATTTATTAAATAGCATTAAATCGCACAAATCTTGGGATTGACCGGAACGTATACATACATACATATATCTATATATATATGTATATATTAGATTATATATCATCTAAAGAAGAGAAAAAAAAGTCAAACTAACACAAAAATAAGGACAACTGTGGTAAACAATGTAAAATTAGAATTAAATCATAACCCACGAATTTAAGCGGGATGAAAACTTACGCAATCTATGAAATTAGGACCCTGATTTAAATAATCTATATTTTTCTCATAAATATAATTGTGCAATTAAATTTTTATTTTGTTCAGCGTAATAGTTTTTCGAAGAAACTTTTTTTTTTTTTTAAACTTTGAGGTGGTGATGGAGGGTAAAAAAATTCCCGTTGGAGATCGGAACCGGGGATGGGGATGGGAAATAGGTCTGGGAATCAGGGACAGGGTAATGATATATTCCCATTGGAGATTGGAACAAGGGATGGAGACTGGAAATAGGTCTAGAAATTGGGAACGGGGATAGTCATATCCACCCTCGCCCGTTGCCATCCCTACAAGGAATCCCCTAAAGGAAAAGAGGAAAAAACTAACAAACTACCACACAGTTCTCCACCAATACTAATAAAAACACAAAGAACTCTCTAAAGGGAAATCACTACTAATAAAGAAACAAAGAATTCCTTGAAGGGAAATTCTACCCAAAACCAAGAATAGGGCAATACCAGTTGCATTTTGGGTCAAAGGATGAGCTTTGCTGCTTATTCTCGAATATCTTCTTATTGCATTGCAGGAGAAGGTAGACTTTAAAGATCGAGAGACATATGAGGGCTTATTCATGGAATATTGGGAGATAATCAAGGAGCAAGAAGGCTTGACTTTGGAGAATCTCCGTGTCGCCAATGCTCAATTGAAAAAGGGTGAAAACTTTAAGTCTGGCTCTTATTTAGGCAAATCTGAGGAGGATGAAGATAGTCCATTAAGATCTGATTACGAGGATCGGGATGACACAGAGGAGAACAAAGAAGTGAAGAACAAGAAGAAATCCAATATACAACAACTTGTGAGGAAAAAAAGGGGAGTAGTATCGAAAAAAAGAGAGTTCATTGGTTGGGGTTCAAAATCCCTAATAGATTTTCTTGCATCAATTGGTAAAGACTCAAGCAAAGAATTATCACAGTTTGAGGTCCATAATATCATTACTGGATATATCAACGAAAACAAGCTCTTCCAATCGGACAAAAAAAAGAAGATTTTATGTGATGAAAGACTGAAGTCTGTTTTGGGGAAGAAAACTGTGAACAGAAATAAAATATATGAGCTCCTAAAAGCTCATTTTGTTGAAAACCTCGAGCCATCGGATGACGAATTTGAATACAGCTCAGACGCCAGGGATGAAGATGTGTTTGGCTGTAAAAAGCAGAAGAAGTTGAGTATATGTAAAAAAACCCAGCATAAAGAGGAGGTGTTGAATGCTCTACAAAGTTGTTTTGCTTCCATTACTTCTGAAAACATTAAACTTGTCTACTTGAGGAGGAGCTTAGTGAAGGAGCTATTGAAGCAACCTGAAACCTTTGAGTGCAAGGTAATAGGAAGCTTTGTCAGAGTGAAATCAGAATTCATTGACTTTACTCAGAAAAACTCCCATCAGCTTTTGGAAGTCACAGGTTTGTCTTGGTGAATAAATGGTAGTTAGTTGATTTAATTGGAATATTTCAATCCTTCTAGTTGCCCCTTTTATGCTGTGCCTTGACTTAATAAGAATCAATAAACTGCATGACTATGTGTATGTTTTTGAAGAAAAGAATAATATTATTTCTGACTTATGTGAATTGCTACCATAATCAAATGTAATCGCAGGCCGATTTTGGTTTTAACCTTATTTCCAAACACTTGAGATACCTGCAGTTAATTTGAGGAGTTCGATTTATATGAAACTTTCCAGTCATGTGACTTCTATCACTGTTTATTTGTTACCCTCTTCAATACCTTATGTTAAAGTGCTATAATGCTGCAATTATTCGATGCTATATTATATCTATTGGATGTGTTAGAGTATTAGTATCTCACATTGCTTAATCATGTAATGTAATATGTAGTTTTATAATATAAATAATATTAATCAGTGTTAGGGTTGGTTAACAAAAACCCTATACACTTTTCCCTCTCAAACTACATGGTAATAGAGCGTATTTGTTAAAGTTTTATGTGTATAGGACTGTAACTAGATTAGGATTATGTTTTGTTTCCTAAATAGAATAGTAGATTAGTTAGAGTTAGAGTTATAGTTAAATTAGATCTCGTTTTACTTGTATAAATATTACACTTGATGAATAGAAAATTATTCAGAACCATTAAATTTAACATGGTATCAGAGCTGGACGACAAACTCTAGCCGTCACCCACCACTATCACCGCCCCAAAATCCAAGTGCATACTGTTCATGGTGAGCACTGTTCATCATTGTGCACTGTTCATTGGCGCATTACTGTTCACCGCGGGCACTGTTCATCATCGCGCGCACTATTTATCGTCGCGTTACTGTTCACCGCGTGTTACTGTTCGCGCGTTACCGTTCACTGTTCATTAGTGCATTGTTTACTTCTCAGTTTTCCAGTTTCCGGCGACCCTCTGGCCACTGCCGTCGTTTTGGTTTTTAGTTTTCGGCGACCGCCGCCGCCGTTGCTCTATTTTCCAATTTCCAGCAGTTAGATCATCGCTGCCGCCGCCGCCGCTCAGACTGCCATCGCAGGGTGCTCTCTCTGTTTAGCTGCTAATTTGATTCTCAGTTTTTGGTGTTTGCCCAACCACTATATAGATCGGTCTCTGATTCGTTATTTTTCTGTTAGTTGTTGTTTTTTGGTCACTGGTTGATTTTTTTGTTGGGTATCTTTTCCATTCCAGATATGGCTACAGATCCAAAACTTGTTTCAACCGGTTCATCTGGTTCTACAAACACTGTGAGCCACTATGACCGGCCTAATGAATGGACCTTTGACAACGCTTCATTGGATATCTATTCTATCAAATTGGACGGTACCAATTATTTAATTTGGTCTCGCACTTTCACATTAGCTATTGAAGCCCGAGAGATGTCCAAATTTATTGAGGGCCCTATTCTTCCTCCCAGTGAGAGTGAGCCTGTTGCACTTGAGGGCTTTAAATCTCAAAATTCTTTAGTTATGACTTGGTTATTTACCTCAATGCGGGATGACATTCGCCACACCTTTCTGCTCCTAGATACCCATATAAGATTTGGACTACTGCAGCCCAAATCTACTCGCAACAAGATAATGATGCATAGTATTTTGAGTTGAGAAAGCGTCTTCGAACGTTGGATTAACACCATCGGCCTGTCGCTGTGTATCATGCGGAAATAAGTGGAGTATGGCAGAAGTTTGATCACTATCACGGCTTTCAGGCTGTTTGTACTGAAGATGCTGCAACTTGGATTAAAATATTGGAGAAAGAGCGAATTTATGACTTTCTTGCTGGCCTAGATATGGAATATGATCAGATACGTATACAGGTGTTTGGTCGTGTTCCGTTTCTATCTTTGGGGGAGGCTTACGCCATTGTCCAGCAGGAGAAAAGTCGAAGGGGTGCTATGGTGCACACTCCTTCTTCTGATCGTTCTGCCTTGTTTGCCACCCTTTCACCGAGTAGTAAGCTCCAGTCTAGTGCTAGTAGCAGGTCTCGGGATCGTGAGTCTCTCAAGTGTGACTATTGCAATAACATCGGTTATACCAAAGATTTTTGTTGGAAGTTACATGCTCTCCCCCCCCCCCTCCCCCCCCCCGCGTGGGCGATGGGGCAGATGCGGTGGTCGTGGTCGTGGCTCCGGGCGTTCTCAGGTGCAGGCCCATGTTACGGAGTCGGCTCCTGCCACCTTACTAGATTCTGGGTTCAGTACTGGGGTTCGATCATGTTGGTGGTTTTTCTCGGAGGGAAATATAGGCTCTCCAGCGCCTTATGGCTCGAGCTGATTCTCCATCTATCATAGCTCCCGCTTCCACAACAGCCTTCACATTATCCAATTTTGCTCACACATGTATTCCAGTTAGTGCACTGACTACCTCTTCTAGTGTTCCCTAGATTATAGATTCCGGTGCTTCCGATCATAGGACATGTTGTTCCTCTGTATTTGATTCTTATTCTACTTGTTCTGGTAAGGATAAAGTCAGAATAGCCGACGGAACATTCTCTGCTATCTCGGGAAAAGGTTCTGTTCGCTATTCTCCCTCATTGTTTCTCTCTTCATTTCTGTATATTCCAAATTTTGCTACTAACCTTCTGTCTGTTAGTAATATTACTCGTTCTGCAAATTGTTCAGTGACTTTTTTTTCTACTCATTGTATTTTTCAGGAACTGGATACGGGGAAGGTGATTGGCAGTGGTAAAGCACATGGTGGTCTCTACTTCTTGGACTTGGCGCCCCATACAACTCTTTCACCCATGACATGTGATCTAGCTTTACAAACAACTACAAATTCTACACTTTCTATGTTACATCATTGGCACTGTAGATTAGGTCATCCATCTTTTGGAACCTTAGAAATTTTTTTTCCTCATTTAGTCTAATATTATCCTAGCAGTCAGTTTTTTTGTGAAGTTTGTGAGCTTGGAAAACATAAACGTTCTATTTATGCACCTATTAATAAAAGAAGTGACACTTTATTTATGGTTATTCATTCTGATATTTGGGGTCCTTCCCTCGTTCCCTCTTTAAAACGTTATTGGTGGTTTGTCACTTTTATTGACTGTTTTTCTTGTGTCACGTGGGTATATTTACTCAAGTCTAAAGGTGACGTCTTTTCCTGTTTTCAATCGTTTCATGCCATGGTTCGCACTCAGTTTGATTAACGTATCAAAATTCTCCGTAGTAACAATGGTACTGAATATATTAATAAGAATTTTAGAGCTTTCCTAAATGCCAATGGTATACTTTTTCAGACCACTTGCGTTGACATTTCACAACAAAATGGAGTTGCCGAACACAAAAATCGATATCTTGTTGAGGTTGCTCGCTCTCTTTTGTTCACTATGAATGTTTCTAAATTTTTATGGGGCGAAGCCCTTTTAACTGCCACCTACCTTATAAACCGCTTACCATCTAGTATTCTCCACTTTAAAACTCCTCTAGAATGTTTCCCGAACAGTTTTCGTGTCACGTTACTTCCTCCGCGAGTTTTTGGTTGTGTGTGTTTTGTTCATGCCCATCATCCCTCGGGTGGAAAGTTAGGTCCGAAAGCTCACAAATGTATTTTCATTGGGTACTCCCCTACCCAGAAGGGCTACAAATGTTATGAGTCTTCCTCTAAAAAGGTTTATATTTCTATGGATGTCACTTTTTGGGAGTCTGAGTCATTTTACTCTCCCTCTCTTCCATCTCTTCAGGGGGAGTCTAGTCAGGAAGAGATGTCTACCCGGTATACTCATATTGAGGGAGAGCCCATGTTTACTGAAGGGACAACCACACTTGACACACATGACAAACATAGTGAGGGGGAGCCCATATCGGATAAAGGCGAAGCCACACATGACGTTGGTGGTGATATGGGGGAGCGGCTACACCGACTATAACAGACTGACTTAAAAACCTACACTAGCCGAAAGAACACAAAGTCCTTATGTGCAATACCACCTTGTCCATCACAATTGCCTACTCCAGTTCCAAATTTCTCGGTTGCTACTCCAGTTCCAAATTCCTCGGTTGGCCTATCTGGTAATGACACTTCTTTCATTGAAACTCCATTTATTGTTTCTAATATTGATTCTGATAATCTTCCTATTGCTCTTCGAAAAAATGTTAGGCCATGTACTCAACATCCCATTTCTTAGTTTGTTTCTTATGATCGTTTATCACTTTCGTACTATGCTTTTGTTTCGTCTCTATCTTCTATATCTATTCCACAGAAATGGCAGGATGCAGTAATGATACCTAAGTGGAAAGAAGCTGTGGTAGAGGAGTAGAGGAGATGACGACTTTGAAAAAGAATGGCACTTGGGAGTTAGTATCACTTCCAGGGGAAAAGAAAGCAGTAGGATGCAAATGAATTTTTACTGTTAAGCAGAATGCTGACGGTACAGTTGAGAGATACAAGGCGAGACTTGTTGCCAAAGGTTTTACTCAAACCTATGGTATTGACTACGAGGAAACGTTTGCTCCAGTAGCAAAGATGAACTCTGTGCGAGCTTTACTCTCTTGTGCGGCAAATTTGAATTGGCCCCTTTATCAGTTTGATGTGAAGAATGCATTTCTTCATGGTGAGTTAGAAGAGGAGG
>JABCMJ010002411.1:0-36379 GCA_014822125.1 Arbutus unedo
TACTACTTATTTAAAATTTATTTTTAATTATATTTTTTGTTAAAATCAATGTGAAATAGTAAAAGGGAGGAGAATGATATTTTTGTAATTTGGAGGAGGAAGGGGAATGATATTTTTGTAATTTAGAGGGAAAAGAAAGGGAAAGTGACAAGTTTGCAATTACAGAAAAAAATTGGGTATTTGTTGAGGAAGGGTGTAAATTTTGTCTTGAGGGAGGTGTGAGTAGCAATTTATATGTATGTATATACGCAAGGAGGTGTTCGGAAAACGTGTTTTCCAGTTTTGCATTTCGCTGCTTTCACATTGTTAAAGTTTGGCCAAAAGCTTCAAAATGTATTACGCTATATAATTAAATTCCCAAAACCAATAAGAACTCACAATTCTAAAGTCAATTTTAGATGAGCTTTTTATTTTTGTTGGGCATTCTCCAAGATCAAAGTCTTTATAAAATTACTAAAAACGAAAAGAAGAAGTAAAAAAAATTAAATTATCTTTATTTTTTTTGATTTTTTTAATTTTACTTATATTTTTCTAAACTTCATCCAAACGAACTAATAATTCATAAATATTTAACTCAAACAAACAAATACAAACTTTTTTCATAAAAATAAAAAATAATCTAAAGAAAGTTAGGCAAAAAGAAGGGGCATAAGGTCATTACTCTTCAATTGTAATTGAACTGTAGGGAAGACAATTGACGAATCAGAGTGAATATTATTGTCTTTATCTCCGATCCATTAATTTATATTTTATTTTTATTTTTGTTCCGATTTCCTACGGAGATTAGTTTTGTCCTCCATTCCGAACGAAAAATAAAAATCTCCAAATGGAGATTGAAGATCCAAAAATTAAAAAAAAAATATATTAGTAATTATTTAAAATTTAAAATAATTCTTATTTTCATAAAAAATAATAAAAGAAAATAAATTAAAGCGTGCACACTATGAATCAATTTAATTGAGATATTTGGGTGGGCATTAGGCACAAAAAAAATTTATTAATTTAAAAATTAAACTTAAAAAACTATAAAAAGTTAAGGGTCTAAGAAGATATGGAGTGTGGACGAAAATCCTCCGTTAGAAATCGGGATGGAGATACAAAGACCCAAATTCTATTTGTCTCTTTTTCTTTAAATTGTTTTTTCTCAAATCCAATTCGATCCCAAAGAAAAAAATTCGGAATCCCCCATCTGTTGGAGACGGAAAATAGAGTGGAATAGATTGGATAGGAGGAAATTGCATCCCATAGTGGACGGTCCTCTCTGCTTCAGAAGCTGCGTGTAGTTCATTCATGAAATCCAGCTAATCAAATTGGGTTAGCGTCAACGGTGTTTTATTTGATGTCAAACCCCTGAAGAGAAGAGATCACGTATTATACTTCAAACAGCATATTCGTTTGCTGGTTTCCTGCGAAAACCACGAGCGGATTAAATAAACACTATACTGTAAATTTCGTATAATATTTTCACATTTTCATTGTCACTTTCGGTTGAACCCTTTACTCGTTTTCACCCATTTCTTGCAGTTTCTAATAAAATTAGAAAAATCTCTGCTCTTCGTAAGACTAGGTGGTTATATTCCTTTTTATCTACGCCTTCTATCGCTGGACGTTTCTGCTCGCCGATGAGCAATCCGTCTTGGATTGGTAAGTGAGGTTATTTGATTGGGCTTTTTTCTCTTCATGAAATCCATATGCAATATCTGCTTTTTTACTCAAAGAGTGATCTTGATTTTTTTCCCGATTAGATTTGTCAATTTTTTATTTTATTGACTGTATAGTTACTGAATGCATCTCGAGTTGGATGGGTAGGTGGATACATTGGTTGATGCTGCTTGGTTATTGAGAATTAGGGCTTTGGTAGCATATAGTTATATTTGTGTCTACATAGATTTATCTAAATGTGGCCCATTTTTTGTGGGTATCGATCATAAAAGATGTTTTCTCCAGTTAGCTCTTAGTTTGCTCAGTTTTGGTTGATTGATTTGTGAGTTGGGAGCCATAATTGCTAAGAGAAAAAGAAAACCAAAATGGATTAATCATGTTAATGTGTGGGGAGGTGGAATCTGTTTTGGTTCAATTGTGTGGTACTCTTATTGAAGTGAAATAATTGGTGGCGGATCTTGTTCTTATGTCAATTGTATTCAGAGATTGGTCCAAAACCCACTTACAACTGCAGTTTGGTAGCTAATTTTTTTCCAGCGTTTTTCTTTTTGACTGAAAATTTAACTGCATTGCCTGTAAGCAGGAATATTTTCTAAGGGAATTGATACCAATCTGATAGTTTTGGTCTACCAGGTCTACCCTTCTGCGAATCAAGTTAAAGGGGGTTTGCAAAAGACTGAGTTGAGGATCTGGATCAATTTCCGTAGTGGTTGATTCTATAATAACTCTGTTGCATGTGTCATCTGGCATTCCTCAGTCGAGAAATGCATGTCTTTTGATGTCATGTGACCAAGAATGGATCCGACATTCAAACAGGTCCTGTTTTTTCTGCTATTTCTTGCGCTATTGAATGGTTATACTGTAGCAGAGTCTGAAACTGAAAGTCTACCAAGGATAAGAGCTGCTCCAGTGAGGAATACAGAGGGCAGCATTATAGATGGCACAGGAACTGAGGATGTCTTTAGATCTGATGGTACTACAAATGGACTGGGTGAAAGGAAGGTTGGAAGTGGCAGAGTCTCAGTGTCATTGGTTGCATTGTTAACACTCGTGATGGCGGCTGCTACTGGTTTAGGTGCAGTACCATTCTTCTTTGTGGAGCTTGATCCCCAGTGGGCTGGAATATGCAATGGGATGGCGGCTGGGGTGATGTTGGCAGCAAGCTTTGACCTCATTCAGGAAGGACAAGAGCATGGTAGTGGCAATTGGGTTGTGATTGGGATTTTGACAGGAGGAATTTTCATTTGGCTTTGTAAGAAGGTGATGACTCTGAATCTTTTGTGTTTTTGGAACGGGAAAATACGCTTCAATTTTTCTTGCTTTTTGACAATATTGCCAAGTTTCTGTTCAATCAGTATTGTCCTTGATGATGCTGATCCACCTAGTGATACAATATCACCTTATACTTTCAAGTTTCAACAGTTTCAGATGAATGATCATGCTGTAACTTGATTGAAATGCTTGATTATCATTACCTAAATATCATGCAAGGATGAAGAGTGGCGCAAAAACCTGAATTATTCTGCACTCCTGGTGGTTGGACATGTGTCCAGCAATCCTTCTTTGTGAAAGGTCTGATGTAGCACGGAAGGCTGAATTAAGGGGTTGGTCGGCTGTAGATCATGAAAATTCACTTGTGAACTTGTTATGATTCAGTGTGTTGTCTAGTTGTCATGCTTTTGAAAAATGAGTACCCGATTTTCGGGTTTCTGTCTTTGCTAGCTTTATAAAATGCATCCACCTTCCTTATTTCTCCCTTTACGATTGCTGAATATGCCCTTCACGGAGCCCAAAGGTTACTGCAATACAAATGCCCAGCATGGACAATTACATTTGGATATAAGAAGCTCGCGCTTGAACAAAGACTTTTTTGTTCTCTAAAAAAACTCCATGTCCTGAGCATTTCATATCAAGAATATATTTCTTTCTACTAATTTGGGTTTGTCTGATAAGCATTTCCATACGTATCTTAGCATTGCAAGGCTTCTGTTGCAGATTGCATCCACCATATTTAAGTTATGCTTCTAACTTCTAAGCCTATGTATCATACTCCTCAATACATGTTGGACCTAGTTTATTTGTCTTTATTTTGGTAGAAGTTTCTTGCTTATGAAACAAGATCTTGTCATGCTTATTTGAGTCGAGGCAATATTGTATTACCCTGGCATAGTACGTGTTTATTGAAAGTGTATCAAGATTAGCATTCTGAAAGTTGTCTCCATGAAAGATAGCAGTAAGATGTCAGATTTCAGCTCCCATGTCCATGACACTGCTTCGATTTTCTCAGGTTCCTTTGTGCAGTTCATGTGGTAGTAGGGGGCACTGTACTAGTTGATGTAATTGCCTTAAAAACAGTATACACATTGTAGTGAAATAGGGGTTTTCTTAACTCAAATTCATGTTCTTGCATTGTAAATACTGATAACTTGGTGCATCAATTCAAAGCATGAATCCCTTTCTAATTGACATTTACCATAGTTTCATGTATCATGCCGCTTTGCCTTTTGTTTGCCAGTATGTTGACTAATATAGTTTTTTTAATGTTCAGTTTCTGGAGCAATATGGTGAAGTTAGTATGTTGGACATAAAAGGAGCAGATGCAGCTAAAGTTATTCTTGTTGTTGGAATAATGACGCTTCATTCATTTGGGGAGGGTTCTGGTGTTGGAGTGTCCTTTGCTGGCTCAAAAGGTTTATCTCAGGGCCTATTAGTGACTTTAGCTATTGCCGTGCATAACATACCAGAGGGCTTAGCTGTGAGTATGGTGCTTTCTTCAAGAGGGGTTTCTCCACAGAATGCAATGTTGTGGAGTGTAATTACATCATTGCCCCAGGTAATATATTTGTCCTTCTGAGATCTTCAAACTTACCAGTTAGGAGCACATTTAAGAGGCTAGGTTTCCCATCACTAGGAAGAAAGCCATAAATTGCATTGAAATGTGCTGTGTGTTCTATGTAACTGGGCATCTACAGTACTTTATGCTAGGTGATGATATAAATTTTGTTTTATTAGGACATGATGTGAGCCTCCAAATAACACATAGCTATCAAAAAGGAAAATAAAAAACAAACAATCCTCCAGGTAACTAATGTAAGTTGCATGAACGTGTCTAAAGAAGAGCAAATCAATGTCAGATCCCAACACGCCTACTCAAAAAGTTTAACATTGGACACACTGCAAGCATGTGAGCTGGAAGACAGTTGAATAGCCCATTGAAACATTAAATAAAATAAGGGGTGGTGTAGCCGCCGCACAAAAAAGTATTACAGATTTGTCGAGTTTCTTCCTCCATAGTATGTAATTTGTGAAGGTTGAATTATCGTATCCATGCTGGCATACTTGGATGATATTTTTTCTTTATTATCACTAACACATTTGTGGGGAAAGGCCTAAAAAGAACCAACCTTTGTATCTTGTTGAGCTGCTCAAGGTTCAAATAACCCTTCTATTAGTATACGTGCTTAAGGTGCTTCCTCTTATTGGCCATTCACATTGTTGTTGCTGCAGCCTATAGTAGCAGTTCCTTCATTTATTTGTGCCGATGCATTTAACAAGGTCCTACCATTCTGCACGGGCTTCGCAGCTGGGTGTATGATTTGGATGGTCATTGCAGAGGTTCTTCCTGATGGATTCAAGGTAACATGCCTCATTTTTGTTAGAATCTGATGTTGAGCATTCCTTTTCAACACTAAGTTTCAAGGTGTTGCAAGGTCAGTGATAGGTTAACCAACTTCCTTTTGAAGATATAAACAAATTTAGAAGAATTACTTTCATTATGCCTGTCATTCAGTTATTGTTTCAGTTTCATATCGACAAGTACGTTGAATGGAGTTTTGGTTGGATGTGGAGGATTTTGTTGGCCGTAATTGGTATTCTTGAGGAGGGTGAATTTCTTATCTGCGCACACATGATAAGACCACGGATCTTAGAAATGGAATGAACATGAGACAGGATAAGGACCAATTTATTGCTCCTATCGATTGTCAGTGACATGTATCAGAACCTGATTTTGTTTCCAATTTGTCACATTCACAAGTTAATGTTTTGACTTTATCATAACTTTGATTCAAGTGTCTTCCCTTTTTGGAGATAATAGGAAGCCTCTCCATCTCATGTTGCATCGGCAGCTACGGTTTCAGTTGCATTTATGGAAGCTCTCAGTGCTGTCTTCCAGATTTTAAGCCACAGCAACAAGTAAGTTTCTCTCAGTAGTCGCAGCTGGACTTGTTCATACAAGTGGCTGAATGCGTTATGCTGTTGTTTTATGATATTCGTGCCCCCAATTACACCATGTAGAATATTTACGCATTTTACACTGGGTGGAAGTGTGTATACCTTCTTACTCGTCATATATACAGGTACCTTTATTTGACATTTTAGGAGCTCTATTGCCATTAACTTTGCCGCAACAATAGCATAATCCTGCTGGCAGTAAAAGGAATAATATCGTGCCTTATTGTTAGGGTGCTTTCAATTTACATACCACCTTTTTGTCTTGTTAAAATGTACTCCCTTTTTTTCACTTTGTTTATCTATTTTAGTATTTACTATTGCCGAAATCTCAAAGATTGTCTGTACTTTTTATTTACTTCGTTTCTAGATGATGATGATGATGATGAAATTGTCTACAAGAATGAATTGAGATCTTTCCTTTGGAGAAAATAATTCAAAAGAATTTTCACGAAATTACATTATTTGCTAATATGATTAAAGGGCTTGAATGTCAAAAATAGACAAATAAAATGAGATGGAGATAGTAGTCAAATATTTTCGTTTAGATACTGCAAAGGCTAAGTCACCTCTGTAGAATTTGACACGTGTTATAGCTATTTGCAGTCCCCTTTCTTAACTAGATTCCAACTGTTTCATGATGCAGCTCAGAGGACGTTTCTGGCTTCCTTGTTTCACTTCTCTTTGGTCTTGGGCCATTACTCGGTGGAACATTTCTGGTCGCATTTGCTCTTGCTTTCCGCCTTCAACATGCTCTCCTAACCGGCGTAGCCTCCGGAATTGCCTTTGTTCTCGGCGCCTGGCGACCATTACAGCTACTTTTCTCTTCAAAGATGAGTTTCTTCCCCCTTGTATTCCTCCTTGCACTGGGCTCATTATTCGCCCATATCTCAACCAACAGTGCTTTAAAGCTCACAAATCGGAAAAGATCTTCGGCCGACACTCTACCCACAGTGACAGGTTTCTCCTTGAGTGCCCTAACCCTTCAGTCAATACTATCATGTGTAGCAGTTGCTCTTCATGCTCTAGCCGAGGGGCTTGCATTAGGTGTGGCGGCGCCTAAAGCCTATGGGCTTGGACGCCACATGGTCCTTCCAGTCTCTCTCCATGGACTTCCTCGTGGGGCAGCTGTAGCCAGCTGTATCTTTGGGGCGACCAACAACTGGCATGGGTCCCTTGCAGCGGCTGCTTTGATAGGGTTTGTGGGCCCGTTGTCCGCGATCGGAGCTATACTTGGAGGGATTGACTACAGTGGTCTGGATCACCTGATGGTGTTTGCGTGTGGGGGATTAATCCCATGTTTTGGGAGCAATGTTAGGAGAGCAATGAGGTTAGATGCGCGAAAGGGAGTTTTTGGTCTCGTAATGGGCATCGGGTTAGCTACTGTGTGCCTAACATGCACTAAGTTGGTTTGCTTGCATACTCCTTACTGCAACTCTGCTCCAGAGGCTGTCAGATAATTACCCGAGAGCTCACATGTGACCTAGTTATAAAACCGGTTGGTTGGAAAGAAAACTTGCATTCTGTATACGGGTCTGGTTCTGATCCACGGAGGAGTTCAAGTTGCACAAGTGCTTGATACGGATTTGGTTCGGGGGGAGTGCAATAGATCCTTTATGCACAGGGAAAGGAAATGGTAAAGATTTGGTTTCCCCGTCAGATTTATTTATGAATCACATTTTCATTCGTGGTGCTCAACGACTTTGGCTTTTACTTCTTCAAGTGCAGATACTCAGGTAGAGATAGAAACTTCAGTTTTGAGCTGTCATTGTGATGAGTGTATATTCTTGATACTAGGATAGCATGGAAACTGGTATTTGACAAACCAATGTGCTCTAATGAAAGATGATTTTTCTAATAAACTCTTGTTTTTTAGTACAAACCAATGAAGTTGCAGATTTTGAATATCAAAGCGTTTTAGAGAGGCGTGACAAGGTATTTTTTTGCAAATATTTTTTGGTGACAAGTTGTTTGCCTTATACGTGCAATCCCAAGATTTACACGAACTGTGATGGCAAATGGTTCCCACAGAACTTCAAAAGCATCTTCTATTCCATATGCTTCGTAACTTTTCATTGGGTTTGAGAATTTTTATGATGGCCTTCCAGCAAGTTTATTTTGACGTTGGATCCTTGGAAGAGAGACGTTTTCTTGTTGGGAAATATTGAGAAAACTGTTTTCAAGGGGATTCTTTTCACAAGTAAAAGATTACAAAAATGCTTTGTTCACATAGCGTAGTTTTGAGGTGAAGAGAAAAAAATGCTGAAAAGTCTTTTTTTAATTCAAAACAACGTAATTTTGGAAGTGATGTGCAAAATTAATGAGTAAAAGAAGTGTGCGTAGCATTTTTCAAAAGATTATGCAAGGAACCTTTTTTTGTAGATCAACCTCCAACTATGCATGCATGATATTGATTTCCTACTTGGCAATGAAAACACAGCGCACTTACAAGTATCAAACTAATGGTGATTCATACAAGTTCCAATTCAATAATTGGGCCAAAGAAAAAGTTATTCCTTTAAAGGCTTGATCTCTTCTGGGTTCAAAGATTGCTTCGATAGATCGATCTCCACGAGGATCAAGACATATGACAAAAAAATGTACAACCATTTTGCAAAATAACATGATAACAAGACCATTCAAATGAAAGTAAAAATGTAAATGCAGCAAATAACCTAATCGACTCTTGTCCCTATTGTTTCTTCATCCAGCAAAACAAGATTTATTGAAGAGCAAACAACCTTGATACTGTCAAATTCTATCAAATCACAAAGCCTGCATGCCCGTTGCCTTCTTTCTTTCTTTCTTTTCTTTTCTTTTCTTATTTTTCATAGAAAGGTGTGCATGTGATATAAACAAGTTAAAATTATGCAACACAACATACCTACAAAATTCAATTCCTTTGCTTAAAGCCTTTACGACATTACACCTTTGGCTATAAAACTAACAATACAAATCACCCTAGACAACACTACCAACAGACGAATGAATCCAATAGACGAAGTTTGTGACCACCACCAAACCTAAATGCAAGACCCAACTATGTAAATACAAATAATTTTCTCCTCCAGCTTTAATGTGCATTGCCTAAAACAAAAGAAAACTCAAAGAAAACCCAGCCAGAAAGCTCGCTTGCTGCTTTTTTCATCTTTGTTTGGGTAGCTATGCAGAATTGAGGTAATAGTAGCAGGTATACTCAAGCATGGCTAGGAGGAACATATATCTTTCTGAACAGCACTAAATACGAGGTATTAACGTCCTGTCTTTGCGCGTTTCATGCCACTAGTATTGAAAGGTGAAACACTACCACTAGGGCCAGGACTATCTTCTCTGAAACTAGAATTTAGCATAGCTAGCTCACGCAACTGCTGCCTCTTGATATAATCCTGCGACTCATCCTGCACAAATAACATATATGAGAAAACGAGCTAAAAATTTGACACAAACAAACAATACACTATGCCAACTATTCCTCAAGATGCCTATGATGTGAAACATGCATTGCCCAAGTGCATTCAGGAAGTGAAACCCCCAATATAGACTAATTTGTCAAATATCCTGGCTTGCTCACTTGGCAGCCCTGGGACGTCCAAGGGTTTGCAGAGGAATAACTAAGAGAATTCCATATGCTACATTATGATTTCAGTTGCCATACGAAAAAATCTATGACAACGGTAATATTCTAAAAAGATACCGAGGAATGGCTCAAAATGTAGTTTCTTACTTTGGCACCTGATCTTTAAACATCCAAAGTGGCACGTGCTATCTTCTCCCAACAGAAGAATGGGCACTTAGGACCGTAGGTCTTTATCGGAATCAAGGTAGGGTTGCTGATGACAGTAAATCTTAGCATTGTACCACAAGCCTGAAGATGACTCTGTGTGTTTGTGTGTGTAGATAGAGAGAGAGAGAGAGAGAGAGAGAGTGATCTCTGATAATGTGTCATCCAGATTCCAGGGTAAGGGGTCTAGCAGCTATTTAGGAGGAAAGTCACATGGACCTTGCCTAACTACGTAGTGATTATCATATGGCATTAGGGGCACACCAGAGTGGATTCCCACAAGGTTCTGTTAGAAATGTGGAATCAAATTAGCTAGAGCCTAATCTACTATAAAGGCTGTGGGCCTCCCTATTAGTCATAGCTGGCGAGCCGTGTTGTACCGCCACTTGAAAAAAGCTTCCTCTTTTGCTTCCAAGCCATTGATGCCTCCTTGATCCCGCAATGCAGGCGCTGGGCGTAAGTCCTACCCTGTGACATGGTTGTTTAGGAGTTATAGAATTGTACTGCAGGGGTGCCGAAGGGGTATATGGATACCACTTTAAGGTACCACCGTCAAAAAAGGTCTAGCATAGCGGAAACTTCGTTCCTCTGCTCATGTGATCCACCCCATGTTACCATACTCTTATGTTGCGTTAGTTAAAAGGAACTATGTAGCATGTACCTAAAACGACTTCACAGAATTCTTCTCAAATACCAAAGGCCTACCGCAACAAAACAATGAATTTTATATAAAGGCTCATCTCAAGGCAAAAAACTGTACTATGACCAGATAATTCACCATTATTTCCAAACTTTTTTATAGTAAATATTCTTGGGTACTGTTCCCATCACTCATTGTCCTTCCTTATCAGTAAATTTCTTGAAGCATCGGATATGAGGTGGCTGGCATTAGATTACAAAAAATTCACACGGACCCACCCTATGGACAGCAAGAGGAAAAGTTAGGTTTGAGATAAGTACCACTGGTTTGAGCAGTTCCTCTATAATCTCTTGTGCCTGTCTTAGCCTTATATCAACAATATTGGCAGGTAAATCTGCCTCGATCAAGAGATGGAGTGGTTCATTCAGATGCTCATAGCCTGGTCTTCCTCGTAGCTTCTCTTCCTTGAGATTGAAAAGCAAAGATTATCTTAAGGTAGAACAACAGGACAAACAAAAAAAAGGATTTATACAAAAATATACCTTGTCTGGGTCCTTTATAGATCCTTTTCCTCTGATGTATACGCGGCATCCAGTAGTAGCTTCCACCCGTTTCAGTGAATTGCCCCTAGGGCCCAGAAGTCGCCCAACAAAATTGAACTACCATCCATGAACAAGTGAATAAATCATTATCAATATATAAGCAAAGGAAGCATTTAGTTTTGTTAGATGAAGCACAAAGGTTGAACAAGAAACTTACATTTGGATAAGTTTCTACAGGAATCTCTAAGCGCAAAATCCTCTTCACTGTGTATGAACTAGGACTAGCGGGTGCTCCTTGCCAGTCCATCGTCATTCCAGGGGTTCCAATTAATCTCTGCTGTGAACATACTCTTAGTACTGAGAATATAATTTTCCTTTTTTTCCATTCTTAGTGAGGGAAAGAACTAAAAACACAGAACAAAGATCTTTAGATGCAGGAGGAATAGATGTTGATCAATTTTGGGGTAGCAAGTAGGGACAAAAACACAAGAGAATACTAATGGATGAGCAAATCAGGGATGTTGAACTCATCATACATACCAATGGAGAAGTACCAACAATTCCAAAAACGCATACGTGCAGTCACGCAACCCCCAAAAAATTAGTAACAGGACAACTCTTGTCGTTGTCATACTACTACTGTACACAGATACTGAATACAGATAAATCACACAATCAAAGAAACACAAGACATCACTTCTTAAACCACTTATTTAGGAACATGTTATCGCGAAGAAAGAGAGAGAGAAGGAAATAGAAGTGTACAAGGTGTAATCTCCCCATCACATAAAAGCTTTTATGTATATAAGTAACCATCTAACTAAGAAACTCCACATACTCAATGTGGGACTAAGTTATATTCTAACACTCCCCCTCAAGCTGAAGAGTAAATGTCGATAACTCCCAGCTTGTTACAAAGTAACTGCAACCGTGGTTTGAATAATGGTTTAGTAAACATATCAGTTAATTGAGCACTGGTGGACACGAACAGAATAGCAATAACACCGTCAGTCAATTTCTCCCAAACAAGGTGACAGTCTACTTCGATGTGTTTAGTCCTTTCGTGGAATACAGGATTAGATGCTATATGAATGGCTGCGCTATTATCAGAATATAGGTTTCCAGGCAACTGCACTGGAAACCCTATCTCCTCAAGAAATAAATGTATCCAAACTATCTCACAAGTTGTGTGAGTCATAGCTTTATATTCGGCCTCAGCACTAGATTGCGCAACTACCGTTTACTTCTTACTCTTCCAATTAACAAGATTTCCACCAAAGAAGATACAGTATCCTGTAGTGGATTTCCTGTCATACGGACTGCCCGCCCAATCAGAATCAGTGAAGGCCTCAACCCGCAAGTGTCCACTAGTATGATAGAACAGACCACGACTTGGATGAGCCTTGAGATACTGCACAATTCGTAGATCAGCTTCCCAGTGGGGAATACAAGGAGCAGACATAAATTGACTAACCGGACTAACAGGAAATGAAATATACAGACGAGTAACAGTAAGATAATTTAATTTTCCCACCAGGCGATGATATTGATCAGGACTAGAAAGTAACTCCCCCTGATCAACGCATAATTTGACATTAGGGTCCATCGGAGTCTCAACAGGCTTAGATCCTAGTAAACCATTCTCTTCTAGAATATCTAACGCATACTTCCTTTGTGACAAATTAATACCATTCTTAGAACGTGCAATCTCAATACCCAAGAAGTATCTTAGTTTCCCTAAGTTTTTGGTATGGAACTGGCGCTGTAGGAAAAGTTTTAGATCATCAATACTCTTCTTGTTATTACCTATAATAATAATAATATCATTTACATAGACAATTAACAAGATTTTTCCTTAGTCGGATGTGTGAGAGAAGACAGAGTGGCCAGATTAGCATTGCTTCATGCCAAAACGCAGAACAACATCACTGAATTTGTCAAACCAACCCCTCGGAGATTGTTTAAGCCTATAAAGGGCCTTCCGAAGGTGACATACCTGGGAGGACTCCCCCTAAGCAACAAACCCGGGTGGTTGCTCGATATAAATTTCCTCAACAAGATCGCCATGCAAGAAGGCATTTTTAACATCCAGCTTAAAAAGGCGCCAACCAAAGTTGGTAGCAAGAAAAATAAAAATGCGAATGGAGCCGAGCTTAGCAACTAGAGTTCAGCATAGTCAACACCATAAGTCTGAGTGTAGTCCTTGGCCACAAGGTGAGCTTTGTAGCACTCAACAGTACCATTAGGATGATACTTCACAGTAAATACCCAGCAACACCCAACAGGAGTCTTTCCGGAAGGAAGTGGGACTAGCGTTTACGTATAATTGCGATGAAGAGTTGTCATTTCCTTCTCCATAGCTGTCCACCACTCAGAAATTGACAAAGCCTCCTGAACAGTGTTAAGAAAAAAAACAGAGAAGACAGAAGAAGAAAAAACGTGCAGAGATGGAGAAAGATGAGCATAAGAAGCGAACTGAGCAATGGGATGAGAAGTAGTACAAGTACCTTTGTGGAGTGCGATGCGTAAAGAATCGGGCCAAGACGTCGGAGCAAGAGACGACGGTGGCAGGGGATCTCCGGACGGTGGGCAAGAATCACTAGCTGATGGAAGCGGTGGCAGAGATTCTTTTGGACTATGAATATAGACCTGCAAGGGCAGAGAGGGGGTGTAGTGGGCAAGGGAACCAGGAGAGGGACGGAGACGGTCAGGTCCTCAGTTGAAGAAGGGGCTCCTGCAAAAAATGGGATAGACTTATGGAAAGTAATATCAGCACACACAAACTAACAATGTAGAGATGACGAATAACATTTATAGCCCTTTTGAGTACGTGAATACCCCAAAAATACATTTGATGGACCGGGGATCAAGTTTGTCCCGATCAGGATCTAAGGCATGAACATAATAGGTACAGCCAAAAATCTTAGGAGGAAGGGAGTAAAGAGAGCGATCACGACACAGTAGAACATATGGGATTTGTTCACCTAAGACAGTAGAGGACATCCGATTAATAAGGTAACCAGCAGTAAGAACGGCATCACTCTAGTAAGATTTAGGGACATGCATGTGCAATAGTAGAGCACGAGTGACCGTCAAAATGTGATCCAATTTGCGTTCGACAACACTATTTTGCTATGGAGTCCGAGCGCAAGAGGACTGATGTAAGACCCCATGTGCATTAAAAAACTATGATAAAGCATGATAATAATATTCCCATGCATTGTCAGAACGAAAAAATTGAATAGGAGCACCAAACTGTGTTTTTATTTTCTCATAAAAAATGTAAAGATGGAAAACAATTCAGAACGGTTTTGCATAAGATAAATATATGTAGTACGAGAATAGTCATCCACAAAAATAACAAAATGCTGAAAGTGAGAACGAGACGAGACTCGCGTAGGACCCCAAATATCTGAATGCATTAAATGAAAAGGACTCGACGCACGACGGTCTTCCCTGGGGGAAAAGGTAACCCGGCGATACTTACTAAACTCACATGCTTCACAAAGAAGCGACTCAACACGACTACATGATAGGACCATCCATTTAAGGTTGGGAGGTGACGGATGGCTAAGGCGACAATGATGTTGGTAAGGGAAAACTGTGGATTGGACGGCAACAGAGGTAGACGGCTTGCCATCCAAAAAATAATAGAGACCACCACGTTCAACACTGCCACAAATCCTAATCCTCATCCTGAGATCTTGAAAGACACGAATCAAGAAAGAAAGTAACTAAACAATTTAAAGCTTCGGTCTTACTAATAGACATAAGACTTAAAGGAAAGCGGAGAACATGTAAAATAGTATCTAAACTAAGCGAAGAAGTTAATGGAACAGAGTCCAAACCAGCAACAGAAATAATAGAGCCATCAACCAAGGTCACACGAGAAGAAGTCCCAGAGGGACGACAATTAGACAAGATAGTAGGATTACCAATCATATGATCAGACGCCCCAGAGTCAATGACCCAAGGAGTCTGAGAAGCAAGGAAGGCAAAGGGTGTACTTTTCTGAGCAAGCGTAGCAGTAGAGGTAGAGGACTGTCAATATTGCTGATATTGTTGATACTCATCATTGGAAAGAGTGACCACACGAGGGGCGGTGCTGGAAGATAATTGCGAATCATCATCCTCAGAAACGGTGACTTAGTGGGCAAACGGGCGACCAAGGAGATCCCAGCAATAGTCAATAGTATGATTATCAGCATTGTACCAAATGTAGTGACAAGGCACCCGGCCACGGCCACCTCCACCGACCTCCACGACTAAAGTCAGGACCACCTCCACGACTAAAACCACCTGGGCCCAAATCTCGACTGATACTACCACGGCCAACTTCTTCTGACGTCGAACCACCACGAGAATGACCACCACGGACAACTGTAGTGACAAAAGCTGAACTATCAGAGGATAACTGAGATGCAGAAGTAGAACCACTATCTGAAATGGTAGCCCAACGAATACGACTAAAAACCTCACCAAGAGATGGTAAAGTCTGGTCTCCCAAAAGCTGTGACCGGACGGAATCATAGGTGAGAGACGGCAAACTGGACAGAAATCGAGCAACAAACATAGACTGGCGTTAACGCTCCATAACCTTAATATCAACAGAAATAGGCTTAGCAATCTTGATCTTCTCATAAAGACCACAAAATCGAGCATAATAAGTCCAAAGACTGGTCACCCATGGTCAGCGAGAAGAAAGCCTGATGAAGATCATATGTTCGGCGTAGATTGTTAACCCCTGAATACATCTCCTGAACTTGATTCCAAACATACTTAGCGGTGGGTAAGAACATCAAAGGACCACTGATCTATGGTTCCATACTATTCCATAGGTCGTTGCAAATGCGAGCATCCTCAGATTTCCAAGTGGCATAGGTGGAACCAGCAGATGATGGAGGATCATCAGTGAACCACTAAGAGGTGGAATCACCATCAAAATAGACTTCAACGGCCTAAGCCCAAAGGCATAGTTTTTCGCATTCAAAAGAATGAAAGTAATAGGCCGTCAGTCACAGAAGCGAGAAGAACTTGCAATAGGATGGGTAACAGCGGAGGTAACAGAAGCAGAGGCCTTGTCAGACATTGTGCCAAGCCCATCAAGAAATCAAAACAACAAACCACGGTCGCAACCAAACAACCAACGAACGGTAGCTATCGATAAAACAGACCGACAACCAATCAATGCACCAACCAAGGCAAGGAGACGGAATCGCCTACGCTACGCGGTCAACATAACCAAAATAGCCAAGGGCAAATAACATATGAACATGGAGGGGAAAAAATCCCAAAAAACCATATGAATGGTAGAAACGAACTAGGAAAACATACGAATGGCCTACAGGCACATAGATCAGACACAAGAGGATGCACCGGAGGCTGGTAGTGAGCAGCAGTGCACAGCAGTGGGCGGCCTAAAGCGGCTGGAAGATGGTAGAATCTACAAGATGCAGCTGGAGGATGCACTGTTGTAGGTTGCAGTGGGCGGCTGCTGCTGGTTGCAGTTGGTGGTTGCTGCAGGTTGCAGCTGTTGGGCGGCTAGGGTTTGGGTTGTGGCAGATTGGTGGCTAGGGTTTAGCAGCTAGGGTTTTGGAAGAATAGGATTAGGGTTGGAAAGGATCAGGGTCAGGGTCAGGGTCAGGGTCAGGGTCAGGGTTAAGATGGAATAGACTTAGGATTTATGGTAGAATCAGAATCCACCCTGATACCATGTTATGCGGAAGAAAGAGAGAGAAGGAAATAGAAGTGTATAGGGTGTAATCTCCCTATCAAATGAAAGCTTTTATTATATAAGTAACCATCTAAATAAGAGACTCCACATACTCAATGTGGAACTAAGTTATATTCTAACAGAATATAAACAAAGAAACCCAATCTATAGTGTTTACAGCTTATACCAAATGTAGCAAAACTTCTACTCTCCCCAAAACAAATCATGCAACACGTTGGGGTTATTAATCTCTGATTAGCCTCAAATTCAATTAGCTACGTTTAGTTTAAAATGCCGGCTACACATTGATATCTGTTAGAAAAAGTCTTAACCTTCAAATTTCAAAAACATATAACAACCAAAGAAAAGGATTTTGGGTCAATGTTAAAACTCAAGAACATAGGACAAGAAGAACAAATCAGCACTGTTACCTAAAAG
Source organism: Arbutus unedo (assembly GCA_014822125.1). NCBI lineage: Eukaryota > Viridiplantae > Streptophyta > Magnoliopsida > Ericales > Ericaceae > Arbutus > Arbutus unedo. Next base: position 17,007 of record JABCMJ010002411.1, read on the forward strand.
GTACTCTATGTTCAATAGTTCAATTTAGTTGAGAAGACAAGAAACTATGGGTATGATGTCAAGGTGAAGTTGTGAAAAAGATCTCAAGAACAATGTTTGTGCTTGTGGTGCTACTTTATGTTCGTTCCTGCATGTGGTAGTCGCAGTGTTTCTAATTGTGAGTTTGGGTGTGCGATGCACCTTATAACAGCTGAAGCTAGTTGTGGGTAGGGATGAAACAGACATAAATTGAGGCCAAAGTAAAACCGAGAAGACCCATTACCTCCTGAGGAATGCCATTCCAACCACCCATTCCCGCCCCTGTAACGCTTGACATAAGGTTCGAAGAAGCCATGGGACTGGGGCTTCTATGTCGCAGTGTGTCAAGTTCCCCAAAACTTTGGTTCGGCAGCATCCCACAAACCCGTAAAAACTCTACAGCAGAATAAAAGAGAAATCACATGTAAGATTCACGCATCCACGGTCAGAATTTCGTAACTGTTTATTTGAAAACATATATTACTACTGCCGGAAGAAAATTCCCAATAATCAACAGGTGTGGAGATAGCGGGGCTGGCAGTGACCCAACGCCCCCCAAATCTTATCTGCCTTTTGTTATGCTTCATATAGTCAAATATCTATGATATAGTCAGTAAATTCATCTCTAAAGATTGAAACAAATTCAATTTGGTCCTCAATTCAAATAGTTCACCTTCCTTTTTTGAAAATTTCTCTTAATGGTCTTTTCATGACATGAAATCAAAGATTGGTATATAGGTGCTCTAGTTACCAACCAAATGAACAAAACGTTTGCCTCTAATGTATTGAATAGGGTAGCAATTACTATAAGAAATCGATGAGTGCATTTTTGTAAGAAAACAAATTCTCTCATAGTTTGGCTTCCTCTCGAAGGGAGATCCTAGCTCCACTCTCATGAACTAAAAAAGGTTGAGAGACGAAGAAAAATGCAATGCATAGAAGTATAAATACAAAAAGAGGAAGTGACGAAGCAATATTTAGATCAATGTAAACACAACATATCAGATGTCAATAACACAAAGAAACAAGCAGCAATGCATGACCATTATCCTCTTTACATAATGTAAGATGTCATTCCTTGATTTTTAAAACCAATAAAGGAAGGTCAGAAGTTCATGAATTTTTTGTCAAACCAAAATTGTGGTTCTGGTTGGAAAGGGGGCTAACAAGGAGAAACGAGGTCAAATTCTAGTTTGCAGCCATCTTTTTAGGTTCAAACTCAGCACACCATAGTAGGGTATCCTTAGATGTAATTCCTAGAACATTAATTGAAACCCAAAGTAACCAGACCACAATGCTTTGTCCAGCTATATATCCCAAATCTATGAATGAAGATATCCCAGCTTGCACACCAGCTTTCTACTTGGCAAGGGCTTTTAGATGACAACAAACGCTGAAACCCAAAAGCCAAAAGCTTTGCCACATGGACTCTTCTCAATGTTTAAAGTTCCCATGTTGGATGGTCAACACTTTGGGTGGTTGGAAGAGAAAGTCATATTTCATTGGGAATCACCTCACAACTCCTTGGTTAACTTTATCTGGTGACAATTTAGCTATACTCACCTAGGAATTATATGTAGCAAGTCGAGTTTACTGTCGAAGTATGCGTTAGACTTGTGCACAATTTATAAAGTTCTTTAAGGAACCTTGTGAACAGCATTTACCGAAGAAAATAATATACAATATATACATATATGTGTGTGTGTGTGTGCGTGCGCCTGTGTGTATATAGATATACATACATTGGAGTTCAAAGGTTTTGTAGTCTCGCATAGTCCTTGGTACAGGAAACAGATGAATCCGGCACTAAGCAGTCATACACTATCTACAGTATCTCAAATTTCAATTGATTGTAATATTCCAAAGGGAATATGACATTGAATTAAGTCAGTTACAAAACTTAAAGACAATATGAATGGTTGTTCGGCAGCATAAATCCATTCCATGTCTGAATGTAGGAACCATAGCATCCCCATGTGAACCACATAAATGTATCATCTTTCCATCAACAAGCTGGGGTTACCACATTTTCCCATCATATTTTCTGACACTTATTGTACCCTCACAACGGGTAGGCCTTAGTGATTGTGGGTATGGCACATTAATATCCTCTGATTGTGTGTATGCCACATCAATAGCCTGGGATTGTGTGTATGCCACGTCAAAAAGAAAACAAAATATGGCAATAAAATGTGGTCACCTAAGAAGCATGGACACGGACGCATGACATGGTAATTTTAGATAAATGGGACACAGACATGTCAGGGGGACATGGAAAAATTTAAATAAACAGGTGTATTTTTATTGTTATTAATACGATAGTTGTATAAAAAATACCCAAAAGTAATATGAACCAACACGAACTTAGCACAAAAATGAAACATAACACTGCTTCTACATAATTGAGAGAAGATCCATCAAGAAGACGAAGCATGAGGTACAAGTGACAAATTTGTCACAATTTTCAACCCTTGAAATAAGTATTCTAATGTTATGAAGCGACACCATATGGCCTTGACACACATATCCCCTGGTTAAATTTTATGCAACTGCACTATGTCTTGTGTTTCCTTGAAAGACTAGCTCAGTTAGCCCTTCGAGCAACAAACCAAACCTGGCACATCAAAGTGGCATTACATATGTAACCCACCTTCAGGAGAGAGACCTGATTATAAATTATTGGACACGCCATTTGGCATGTCCCATACATATCCCTGTGTTTTTTCAGCATGTCCGACACGATATGGCAATCACTTAGGCGTGTTGATGCTTCATAGGGAGGTAACTCAAACCCTATTGGCTTTGCATTGCAGCAAGAAATAACTCTTCATATATTGCACCATTTATTGGATCCATTGGTTGCTGCTAGTACCCCTGACCTTTAACGTCCCATTTACAGCAAACACATTCATTTCCTCGTTGCACATGGTTGTACACTAACCTTGAACTGAACCTGGTCTTCTTCAGACCAGTTTGAAGGTGGTTATTTTGGTATTCCAAAGAAAGATCTCTCGACTAGGACTTTGGGGATCATATATATGACTAGATTGTACATTAGCTAAGTAAACAAACCAGTTGCTATTGTGAACTATGTTTTCCCGTAGATAGAAAAGAATCAAAACGTATTTAGATGCCACTGAGTCAACGCAGTAGATACCATCTTTCAAGTGCGGATGGAGAAAATAAACAGGAGAGAGAGACAAATATAAAGATGTACAAATCATGGTTCATGAAGTTAAAACCAATCCAGTGGGATCTAACTTGTACTATGGCCCACAATCAAACACAGTAGACCAGGTAATGCAGTGCAAACCCAAAACATACAAAACCTAGATCCAAAACTCAGAAATGGCTGTACCCAGATAAAAAAACTAACCTTGATTCAAGAGCCTGCTACATATGGGAAGTACCTGCACGAAGGGGGCAATCTTCTGATGCTCAGCCAACAGCTCCGAAAAGTACTGGTTACTACAGTACCATATGCGCAGAGGAATAAAACGAGAAAGGATAGGAACCCACATCGATCGAGATCAAAAAAACATTGAAATTTCCGAGTAAGCGAAAAACATATCCAGATTAGAGAACAATACAATATCAAGATGATAGAATACCTGTCAAGAACATCTGGGGTGCCTCTAATCTGTGGAGAAACAGCTCTAGCAGGTGAGAAGTTGTGATTGTAGTGACCTGACATCGCTTTTCTAAGACCACTAATCACTCCAATGCGGCAAAGGGTTTTTAGTTGAAGACCGAAGAGAGAAAGGGGGACAACAGAACTGACACAAGAACAAACGATTTGAACAATATATAAATAAAGGTCGAAAGGGCTGAAATACGCAAGAAAGGAGGGCAAAAAATGTATTATAAAATTATATGCATGTCACGTTATGGAGTCTTGAATTCAAGAAGTTGATACTTCAACTATTTATCCTTGCGCTACAAAATATTCAAGACTATGTTAAATTGAACGGAGTTGAATTTTCAGTAGACCCTTCGATACTTAAGTTAAACTTTGAGGAGAGGACAAAAATAACATTTTAAGTGAGTGTATGTATGTATACCTAGGAGTAGAGTATCCTGAAGTATTTATAGAGAGTCCTGAACAAACTATCGGAAACATCAATAAAAATATCACATCGTGGACTGCAAATCGCAGCGCTTTTATCATGTGCTCCACGTCTGTGCGAATCGGACGGACATGTCTGCATGTCTTGTAACTTCTCCTCCCCCACGTTTATCTAGACAACTGCCCGCAACGTGAGGGGTACATTTCCACATGGTCGTGCTGAACATAGAACCCTCGATGGCACGACTGAACGCTGCAACCTATGATATTTGTACCCTAAGATAATATCGACCACAGAGAAGGTTTGGCCTTGTCTGGCATGTTGTGTGCGTGACAACTTGCTCAAGGCACTCCATATGGCCTTTTGACAGGGGTGGAACTAAGATTTGAAATTTGGGAGGACCGAGATTTGTAAATTATAACACTACAAATAAAAAAAATTAACTCACACACACACACACACACAAAAATATAATTGAGTTATAATAGATCAAAGTTTTGCCCGACAATTTTTTAGAGCGTAGAATTCATCTATAATAGAGTCAAAATTAAAAGTATATGCAATTTCTCTTTTAATGTAGACAATCATGCAATCCATTAAAATTTTCATCCTCCATCTTGTTGCAGCGATCACTTTTTAGAATTTTCATAACTGAGAATGCTCTCTCAGTAGTGGCAGTTGAGACGAGAAAAGTCAAAACAAGACGAATTAATTTGTTGATCAAATAATATATATCTGACTTGTTTGTTTCCTTTTGACCCTGGAATAATTCGGCAATCATAGACAAATCTTGTAACTTTAGATGTCGAGACACATCGAGCTCATAATGTTGTAGCTCATATACCAAGAGAACTCTCTCTTGTTTAGTGAAATTCCCAGGACAATATTTCTCCACAAGTTTGCAAATGTCTTCAATTTTGAATAACTTGTACCCATCTTTTGGGTCCAAAGCTGAACTAAAAAGAAGGAGCTCCATAGTTTGCTCGTTAAATCTAGAATTCAGTTATTGTAATTGAGTCTATTGCAGCAGTAAATATATCTACTCGATACTGATGTTCAAGAGTTATATTGTCCCGATTATATAGAGATCAAGCTGGATCTCGACCCGCAATATATTGGCTACTTAGATCTGGCATATCAAGTTCATACTTTCTACAAAATGATTTCACATTCTCAAGAAAATCCTCCTAACCTTCTTGCCTCAATTTTTGAATAAGAGCTTTTGTTGTTAAAACTAAACACATGACATTCAAGATAGCTTGTCTTTTTTGCTGCAAAGCTAGACAAATAGCATTAGTGATCCCCATGACTTCCTTTACTGAATGCACTACAAATACGAATTTAAATGATGTAATGGTTTCATAATGAGTGATGCAAACGCAAATTGAGAGCTCCATTGAGTATCTCCGACTCTTTGCAAACTACCAAGTTGATTAGCTCCTCAACCAGTTTCAAGCTCATCAATAGCTATCAAGTGAGCAATTTCATCTAGTTGGGTAGATTGAAATTTACTATTACGCTCGCAAGAACCACCAAGAAAGTTAACAACACTACTCGACTTTTCAAAAAATTCATGCACTAGACTGACTTCTCTTGATGCTACTACCAATGCTAATTGTAGTCGATGAGTAAAGTAATGGACATAATATGCAAATGGACAATTTCTAATAAAAAAAATGCTTGTAATCCATTCCATTCGCCATGCATATTGTTAGCACAATCATAACCTTGCCCTCATGTATTTTGAATATTGAGACTGTAGCGAGTGAGGAAACTTGATAATTCCATTTCAAAGTAGTTGTCACTATGTCTTCAACACATACAACATCAAGAAAACGTTCTTGTATAAGATCACCTTTATCAATGTATCTTAAGACAAAAGTCATTTGCTCTCTATTAGCTACATCCCCCGCTTCATTAACCAGAATACAAAATTTTAATGTGCCTAATTCTTCACGTACATTGTTCCTCATTTTTTATGTAATAATGTGTAAGATTTTCTTCTGAATTCTTGGTGATGTATATTTTGCATTTTGAGGTGTATTTTCTAATACGCAAGTGCCAACTTTCTCATTATATGTCCCCAAAATCTTTAGGAACTCAATAGAATTTTCTTGATTCCTTGAACTTAGGCTCTCATCGTGGCCCGTAAAAGCACATGCTTGAAATGACAATCATTTAACAACATCAATTGAAGACTTGAGCTGCAAACGGCCATTCATAATTTTATCTAAAGTTGGTCTCAAAATTACTTTGTCAACGTGCTCCAGCGGATTCTTCAAACCCTCAAAACAAGCTAATGCAAAGTTATGTGGTGAGAAATGACCTTCTATCATGTGATTTAGAAAAACGCATCTCTTGCCATCCCTCACTTTTTTTCACTTTTGGAAGCCGTCAACAGTAAAAGCATTTGATCCCGGACGATCAGACAACTTATTTGCAAATAGAAAGGAGAATATTCTAACTAATGAAATATGTCAAGCCAATGTTCTTGGAAGGAGCAACGATGCTTGCCAGATGTTGAATATGGGTACTGATGGCCTTTTACACGATATCGCCCAGCCAAGAGATATGCTCGTAGAACTTCATTGCGTTTATCAACGGGATGTTTCCATAGCTGAATATGTAATCCTAGATCACATTCTAAACAAAGATTATCAAGTCCTATAGGTTCAAGTAATGAAGATTTAGGAGGACTAAGCTATCTAAAAGTTAAATTGCCAATAACTTGAGAAGGTGAACTGTTTTCAACCCTTTTGGAATCTTGTCTATTGAACAAGGAACGGACAATTCTTGTTTTTTTGGAATGCTTGTTGAGGATTTGACTTATCGCCTAAGATTTAAAATATAAAACTATGAGTTACCAACAAACTAAATAAATTTAAACTAAACACACCCGTCAGTGCTCTGCATATACAATATATTAAAAGGTAATGAGCAAAGCAAATTTAAACTAAATACACCCGCCAGTGCTCTCCATTTACAATCTATCAATAAGCTAAATAGAATTAAATTAAGCACATCCGCTAATATTATGAATTTACAATCTACTAACAAGCTAAATAAAATTAAACTAAGCACGCCCATTAGTGCTCTGCATTTACATACCTAACACCAAAATGAGGAGTCCGTAGTGCCCAATAAGAGTGGATAAATAAACAATCTCTAAATTTTCGTATAATCGTAAATAATCAAATATAAGCAATATGTCCATTAAAATATAAAACTTTTGACTTTTGAATATATTACAAACATACAATAAAGATTGGACCACATTAGTAAATTATTGTTCATTAATATAAATATATAATACAACTTTTGACTTTTTCTAGCAAAAAAATTTTAACTTCTGTAAATTTGTATAAGCATAAAGAAGGCTAAAGCAATGTGTCCATTAGTGCATTATTTAAATACTTAAAAATATGAGTATACAAGTATACTGTATGTAAGTACTATTGTCCAATATATGTGGCATTTGGCAATGCCCATTATTTTGGTGGGATTTCACCGACTCACCACTGCCACCAGTCAGCAATCACCGACTCACCAAAGACAAAGAGGCAAAGCTTCCTTTGAATTCCGATGACAATGAGTCCGAGAGTCCAATCTGTTCTCCTCTTCTCGTGGAATTGCCTCAGCCCTCAGTTTTTCGCCGCCCGCCTCTGTGGTCCATTCCCTTTTTTAAGTCTGTGACTGGAACCCTCTCCCCCAATTTCTCTATCCAGTTTTTTTTTAAAGGGACAATGTAATTTTTTTGGGGGAGGGGGAAATACAATATTTTTTATAATTTTTAAATTATTTAGTTCTTAAAATTTTTTTAAAATTTTTTGGGGGCCAGGGCTCATACAGTATCGCCCCTGCTTGTTGAACCCCTCAACCCAACACGAGAAGATCCATCATTGGGCCATGCCCAACTCGATTCTAGTATACATGGGCCGAGCATGTGCATGAGCTGAAACTCATCTCTTTTGTACACGCCTACCACAATAGGCCATCAATTCCTGTGCTTGGCACTGACGGAGGAGGGATTGAACAATCAAAGGTTAGAGCTCTTTGTCGTGCATCATGATACTGTATGTTGTCATACGCCATTCACATGGCTTTGTCTTATTCGCATTCCAAGGAAACTGTTAGAAGCATGGGAAATTGCTTACACAAACCGTCGCTCCCAAATGTTTCCACGTGTCACTGGTCCAACGGCTGAGGCAAAACCTTTTTTGCATTCCCACGCAGTCGTTTTGAAAATCGTGCCTAAGTATAAAAGGGTGGTTTCTAGAGAGAGACTCACACATCCACTATAGCTAGAACTGAAGTTGTGCGCACTTGGAGCCTCTTGCAATCCAATCTCTTCAACCCAAATTCGCTATGTTCCAGCCTTATTTGCAAATTCTAGGTATGAAAATCTGGCTTTTCATCCTATTTTCAGTCATTTGCATGTATTTTTGAACAATTTTTTATTTTTTCAGAGATAACCTTCGAAGTGTTGTTAATAGGACTATCACATCAGCCCCAGAGATAGATCGAGGGTCTCGCCACATGGCTGAGCCCTCTTAGCTTCAATCCGAACTCCACAAACTAGGCTTTTTTCTATTTCTCACGTCACTCGTGCACTATTTGATAGGATGTCTAAGTTTGAGGTTGACTCTGCACAAGTGCTGCACTATTTCTCACGTCACTCATTCACTTCAGGTTCTACAACTATCACCTTTCTTTCAGCAAATGTGTAACGCCCCGAATTTTGGACTCGTTAATAAAAATGGTGAAGTAACTAAAATACCATTATTATATTGAAATAGGAGTTTGCTACAGGAGATAGTCAAAATATATTTCAAAAGAGATAGTTTACATCAAAAAGACTTTTAAAAGTAAAGTCAGAGTAGTCTAAGTGATCCACGGCTCCACCGTGTCTTCTGCGGGATAAGCGTAATCATATGGTGTATAATCTGGTCCAGCTCCATCGTCGTCGGTACCTGGTTATGAAATATCAGGAGTAGGAAAAAGTTGCGCCGTCAGTTTTGACACTCAATAAGTTACCCTACCCTTAAGTTCTCTTTTGATTGTTTTAGCATAATAACATGATGTGCAATGTACAAGAATATGAATATATTCAAGGTCAAATCATGCAATAAAATAAGTGCAGAAGTAGTAAGTACATGCTTTGAATTGAAATAGCGTAATTGAAATTAACATAGTAATTATCACAGAGAATATCAGTTCCAAACGTTCTATGAGTTCTTGACTCAAATCAAATATTCTAAAGTATGACCACGTCATATAATTTTATCAATTGTTCCAAGAATGACTTCATCACTTATTTCGAACAGGCTTCAATGACGTCGTCATATATTTCAAATAGGCTTTTCTTACATCAATGATCTCGTCATATATTTCGAATCAACATTTCTAACATCAATGAAGTCAACTATGGTGCTTTCGAACGATAACGATCCTGACCACCCGACTAACCGATATTTCCCAACCACCCTGCTCCCAATCACACCATTTCTCGATCGTCGTATTCTCAATCAATATGCTATTTTTAGCATTATATCATGTCGTTACCGTGCCGGAATAATATGAGTGTAAAGTTTATGCTAGAAGGTCGTTAGATTAAAGGGCACAATAGAACTAGATATAACTTTGGCTTAAGCGTAACTTGGCTAAATGCATGACACAGCTAAATTACAGCATTTGGGTAATACAAAGCTTGGGTCTATCACACAATTTGGTTAAAGTCAAAACTCGGCTCATGTCGTATCACGGCTACAAGACGCGCATAGTATTTCCACAACCACTAATTGTATAACATTATCAGTGTGTTTAACGTTCGGGTATCCACGGAACACCTTGAATATCAATAATCAATCATCGTTCAAGTAATCAGAGTACATTCATGGTAATTTATGCTCGACTAATATTTAACCATTAAACAGAAATCATGTAATATTTAAGATATATTTATAAAACGAGTTTATAATTTTTTTATGATTTTTCGAAAAGAATAAAAAGGTAAGTAACTGAAAAAGCGTAGGGTTTTAAAATAATATTTTTCGTAAAAATTAATTTAAGTGATAATTGATAAAATAATTAATTCTCTAATAAACTACAAAATATTTAATTATAATAATCATAATAATAATAAAATAATTCTAAAATTTATATAACAAGGGTACAATCTATAACAAGGGTAAAAATTGCATATTTAGAAAATAATTTATTCCAATCAAAATCTCGCCTAGAAGTCCATCTGGTGGTGGATCGGATTGTCCAGACTGAAAAATGGATAGAAATCCAGATTGAAATATGGACTTGGAAATTTTTGACAGTCTCTTTAACTCGATGGTTCTTCTTTGGTGGAACTCTGTTGGACCTCATTTTCTACCAAAACATTCGAAATGGATTAAGGATAGGAGGCTTACAGTTAGTTTGGAATTTGACGGAGGTTTGGTCGGGTTTCAGATGCCAGCTCAGTTCGGCATAATCTCGTTGAAACTTCTTCTTCCTCCTTCTTCTCCTTCTCTTCTTCCCTTCTACAGCTCTCAGAGGCTTGGTGTGAGTTGTGATGTGGGGAGGGCTATTATTTATAGGGAAAAAGAGGAGGAGAATGGAGAATGGAGGATTGGGATGGGTTGGTGGAAATCGACGAAGGAGGGTGGAGTAGGGATGGCCATGGCAGGCTAGGGAGGTTGCTGCAGCAGGGGTGAGGGATGATGGAGGCAGCATCTGGGTGATGGGAGGTGGTGCAGCTGGTTGGGGAGGTGACGGGAGAAGGGACGAGGGAATTAAAATCTTACGAGTTATTATAGAACGCGTCTGATGATCTATTTACTTGAACTGCAATGCACACTTCTTTTTCTACCCAGAGTATACACACACATATTGTCTCATTCATACTGCTACATGCTTATCCATGATATATGCATTGTCTCGAAGAACTATGCTCGTCTAATCCCTACAGTGGGGTATGTAGGTAGCTTAAAAAGTGCAACTGCCAACCATACTTTATTTGATTGGTCTTGGGTTTGAAGAGTTCTGGATCCTTCGAATTGGGAAGTCCTTTTATCTTTTAGAGCAACTCATGACATTTGTTGACTGTTAAGTTCCGTCAAAGATGGGCAACTGTAGACACCCCAATATGGACAAACCTCTGAAAATGATGGTTGGAGGATCTTGGTGATGAAAAAACACACTTTTATCTTATCCCTAGACGAGTCTTGGGTCATAGTAGATATTGATAGGCTTGATCATGGATTTCTTAGCTTTAATCTACACAAAAAAGCATTTTCTGGATTAGCAGATATCTCTTTGAATGGTGTGTGTTGGTCTTTACAGAGTAGTGCATGCCAATCCGTCTAGACGTACGCTAATCCTCGGTGAGTTATCAAATCACATTGATTGACGGTATTGCATGCTATGCCGTTTGCAACTGCCCGACTTGCAGTTGCGTATGTAAGAGAACTGGTGTGTGCCACTTAATCAACTGGCGTACCTTTCTCGATTCTTGCGTGCGTCAGTCTAGTTTGTCTGGTTCAATTACCAACACTTTTTTAAGATTGTGTGCAAGTCACTCCACTTTCTTTTACTTGTTTTTTAGGCTTTTGGAAGCCTATAAAAAGGATCACAAGGCTTGGAAGTCAAGGATGAGAAAGTTTTCTTTCAAGAGGAGGGGTAGAAAATTGAGAATAGAGCTTCTCTCTCAAGGGTAATTTTTTTTGAAAAACCTCTCTCAAATAGAGTATTTTGAATCAAAGAGAGTTTTTGTGAAGATACTTCAAAAATAAATTATGAGCATCCAAGTCAAGAAAAAGTAAAAGAGGAGAGGTTGGTATTGAAAAAGTAATTCTTCTTTACTTATTCTCTTCTAACCTTATTCTCGAATACTTGACTCAAAAATTAAAGAATCAAGACAAAATCTAAGTATACACTACATCATGCTAGATTGCACTCGTTCTTGAGAAAATTTTAAAAAATTCATGCAATAATCTATACTATTTATGAGTTTCTCATTGTCTTGTTTCTTGATATTTTGATAGGAGGTGACTCTTCCGTCCGAGCCCTGAGTGGTGTGTGCGCTCCCATGTAGGTACACACCACTCCCATGGTCAATGCATGCATCATTCTCTTAGTATGCACCTATCCTGTTCTTGTCTTCATTTTGCATAGTATGTGTGCTTTTAATACATAAAAATCACAATGCGGGTATTATTCTGATTCTCGGTTAGCATCTGTCATTCGGCTCGATTATAAATACTGCCTACGAAAGGGCAACATCAATTTTACTGTCACACCCTCAATTTTTAAAACAGAACTAATTAAGAAATAAATAAGTATTAAAGAACCCTTGCCAAAGGCTCAATGAACTCCTTCCAAAATATCCATGTATAAGGAGATAAGTGTTTTAATTTTGACCATAAGTACATAGTGGGTCACCCCATCTCAATGACCATTTACATGAAATAAAAGTTTTCAAAATATTACATCAAATATGTCGCCAAAATAAGATAGAGTTACAATACATCTTATTAAAAAGAGTTAAGTAAAAATGTTAAATAACTCCATGCATGCGACTCTTCAAAAATCATACAACAGGCCAAGCACCCATGCCAAACGATGCTAAATATCCAGAGTTGTACCTAAAAAGAAAATAGAAGAGTTGAGTTAATAAGCCCAATAGAGAACTCTATATCAAACTTACATGAATATGAAATGCATGGTATAGCATGTGAGCATAAATGTCCAACAATAATGAGATCATCAACCAATTCAAGTTAAGGGTTAAAGATGATTCATTTCATGCAATAACTCCAACGAGTTTAAAAAAACCACTCGTCACATCCCATAGGTTATTAATCTAATCCATCACGTTCTCGTGCATTTTCATTTTCATACCTAGTAATCCCGTAGGAGACTAGTTCATTATTCCTAGCATTCTCATCGAGAAATTTAGTTCAAGGCTTTCCTAGCATTCCTTAAGGAGTCTAGTACAATCATCCTAGCATTCTTCTCGAGGAGTCTAGTTCATACATCGTATCATTCAAGTGTCCCAAGCATGTCACGTGTCACATAACACCCGCGCATGTCATTCATAACATCTTGCGTTGTTATCATGCGGTGGAAATCCTAAAAATATGTCCAAAGATAGGTGAAAACATTACCCTTAGAGGTCAACAACTCAAATATTTAATAATAATATTGAATAAAAAATATAAAATTTTCAATAAAATAGGCCCTACTACCGGTAGTATAGTTTCTATTACCGGTATTAACAGGGACTGCCCAAAACTGGGTGAAATAGGAATACAACAATACCGGTAGTACAGACGCTATTATCGGTACTAAAATCGACTGTCCAAAACTGGACAAAAAAAGAAATACAATACTACTGGTAGTACAGACACTACTACCGGTAGTAGCAGCGACTGCGTGAAAATTTGCAGATTTTCTACAGATTTCTCATCTTCCATTTTCAAGTTCTAAACCAACAACCAAGCTTACCAAACACTAAAAATAAGTCATACACACATAAAAGAGGTAAGAAATCTCTACCTAGAGTGTTTGATCGAACAATTAGAGTTTCAAAAGCAAGCCCTAGCTCCAATGGTGGATGAACTCGAAATAAACTCTCTCCAACCGAAATGAACACAATCAAGCTTGAGATATCTTCCGTATATGACTGATTCTTAAAGGTTCCAAGAGGAATTTGATATGGGAACAAGGATTTGAGGAGAGGTTTTGAAAGAGAGTGTGTGTGAAGGGAGTAAACAGAGGAAGAGAGTCGAAAAATGAACTTTTTTTCCCCAAAAAATTTGATATATAGCTTTAAAGCCCCCAATTACACTAAGTCCCTCAATTGTAAAACATGTTACCCACAACCCCCTTGTCTAACATCCACCACACATAAATCTCAAATCATTATATGTGCATAAATTGAAATAAACCACTTGTTAAAATAAATTTTCAAAAAATTTATAAATTATTTTTTTTAAAAATATTTTTCAGGTTCTCACATTTACCATGGTGCCTCCCATTCTGTCCAATCAACCATTACATGTTATCAAAGTTGTGAATCCTGTATCGGTTCGGCCCTGAACCAAGCAGTACATCCTGTACCGGTCTAAATTCAGGATGAAGAGGAGTCCATTCCATTTCGATGATGGTCCTGGCTGGTTCGATTGTTTCCAGTCAAATACCAGATCTCGGCGGAGATCAATTTTTTTTTTTTCCATTTAGTTTTTTTTAAAATTACAATGAAATTCTTTCCTCTTCATCTCCATTCTTCAAGTAAGCTGATTTCGGGTGGGCCTGCCTCTATCAGGTTTGAATAAGCTGATTTCATCTCCATTTTTTTTTAAACGCAATTCTTTTTCTTATTAAATGATAATGTTCAGTAATGTAGTTCTATTTTTGTTTTTGAAAGGCAATGTGTGCAGTTCTATCATCTATGTATCTCTTCCAATTTATTAGAGACGAATGTGTTCATTTGATTAGATGATAGTGTCCTCTAAGCAAACGGGCCTAATGATAGTGCTTTGTTTTGAATACCACTGTCATTGATGTGGACAGTGCTATGTTGTAATGTTAAGTGAGGCCATGAATTTTACATTCACGATGTGGGCAGTGCTTTATTTTCCTTTACTCTTGCTAAGATTTTGTATAAGAAACGTTGCTTTTTATTTTCCATTATACAGATAGTAGATGAATATAAACGACATCATTCTTAAATAGAACTCCATCAAAAATTATTTCTTGATTGAGACAAATAGATTTATTCCTCATACCAATTATATGGTGTGACGTCTCATCTCACATTGAAAGTCTACATGGGCGATCTTGGGTATATAAGAAACCATATAAAACTACTACTAACAACTTGGGTTTAAGTATTTTGGATCATATAGTTGGATTCCAATAAGTCGTTGGGTCAGTAGTTTACATGGGACATTACAAATGGTATTAGAGCGACCAATGTACATGATTGAGTGTGGGGTCGAAATTTTATTTGGTCACTAGGGAACAGACCCGGGAGTAAGGCAGCGGTGACTCTAGTGTTCAACCATTGCAAGGGCGTAAACTCTTAAAGGTGGGGAGATTATGATGTTTTATCCCATATTGAAAGTTTATATGGACGATCATGGGTATATAAGAAACCATGTAAAATTACTACTAACAACTTGGGTTTAAGTATTTTGGGCCACGTGGTTGGATTTCGACAAATTGTTGGGTCAATGATTTATATGGGGCGTTACAAATGGAAACTGACTACTACCTAAAGGTGAGGCCTTTTATATTATCCAACCTCGACCATTGAATAAGATTACGTATAATTATTAAGTATTTGTTTATTGCCTAAAAGTTTTTGTATAACATATAATTATTAAGTATTTGCCTAAAAGTTTACATTTATGGTTGCTTATTAGGTATTTGCATGCATATTGTTTTGTAGGTATAAAATGACTAATAATACTTCAAGTAGTGCCATATCAGTGGCTTCTGCTCCTGTAAGATTTGATGATCCAGCTTGGGGTCATGCTAAGGAACAATACAATTTGCATCCATTGTAATAAACATCTAAATGGAGGTGGGATCACTCGATTGAAAATGCAACTTGTTGGAGTAAAAGGGGAAGTCGAACCTTGCAAAGCGGTGACAGAAGATATAAAGTGGTAAATGAATCAAATGTTGGAAGACAGTGAGAGAGAAAAGGAACGAAGAGTAAGAGTAAGTAGAGATATTGGCCAGAGACCTGCATTTGATAACTATGAAGAAGAAGATCTACTTATGAGCCCCACTTCAATCGGTAACGATAAAGTTGTGGGAAAAAGAAAGTAACGAAGCAGTTTGTTTCTGCTCCAAAGACATCTCTAGGTGCACAACCATTAATATAAAGTGTTTTGGCCTCTAAGGAAGTCCATGACAATGTAAGAATGACAATTGCTCGATGGTGGTATGATGCTAATGTGCCCTTTAATGCAGCTTTATCAAAATATTATCAACCAATGGTAGATGCAATGGTAGCTATTGGGCTAGGTTTCAAGCGATCTTCTTATCTTGACTTGAGATCTATTCTTTTGAATAACAATTTCGTGAGATTAGAGAATATCTTCTTGACATCCAAAACACGAGGAAGACATATGGTTGTTCAATTATGTTTGATGGATGGACGAATCAAAAGCAAGTTTCAATCATTAACTTTCTAGTCTTTTTTCCAAAGAGGACTATGTTTTTGAAGGCAGTGGACACAATGGGTTTTTTTGATGAAGTTGTTCAACTTGTGGGGCCAAACAACATTGTGCAATTTGTTACAAACAATGAAGCTGCTTATAAAGCGATAGGAAAAATATTTCAAGCAAAGTATGGAACCTTCTTTTGATCTCCTTGTGCAACTTATTGCCTATAATTGATGTTGGATTGCTAATCCAAAATATTTTCCACACATAGGTGCTTGCATCAGCAAGGCTAAGCAGATCACGATGCATGAGTTGTCACCTTAATGAGGAAAGAGTTCACTAATGGTAGGAATTTGTGTTGGCCCAACATTACAAGGTTTACAACAAACTTCTTAAGTATTAAGTGTTCGTTTCAATTTAAGAAAGAACTTGGACAAATGTTCACTAGCGATAAATGGTTAGAATCTTGCTATGCAAGAAGTGATGTGGGAAAAGATATTGCCCAAATTATTTTTAATGATAGAGAGTTTTGGTCACAATGTCAAACTGTAGTTAAAGTTAGTGAACCTTTGGTAAGAGTTCTTCGTCTTGTAAATGGTGAAGAGAAACCATCTATGGCCTTTTTGTACGAAACTATGGATAAAGCAAAAGAGGCAATCAAAGCACAACTCAATAATATAATTTCTTTGTATTCTCCTTATACTAGGTTGATTGATGCTAGGTGGGATAAATAACTTCACAGTCATCTTCATGTTGCCAGTTGCTTTCTTAATCTAGGAATTTATTTCCGGACCACCTTCACCATGCAAAAAGAAGTTAGTAGGGGATTGCTCTTCTCTCTTACAATGTTAGTTCCAGAAAATGGTACGCAAAAGAAGATAAATGAACAACTTAAAGAATATAAACAAGCAACAGGTGATTTTGGAATGTCCCTTGCTATTTGACAACGTGAGAGGCTTAATCCAGACATGTGTCACAATTTTGCAAGTTATTTCATGAAAATCTTTCTTGTCAAATCGAATAACCATTTTGAATATTTTTTATAATAGTTGCATGGTGGGAGGAATTTGAGAATGAATGCCAAGAATTGCAAAAATTTGCAGTCCGAATTCCTAGTCAATATTGTAGTTCTACTAGATACGAAAGGAATTGGAGTACGTTTGAGTTCATTCATTCCAAGAAGAGAAATAGACTAGAATACAATAGATTGAATGATCTAGTCTTCGTACGTTACAATCTTAAACTTCGAGAAAGGTGTGTTTATGACTAAAAGTTTCAAAATTCAAGTACAAAAATATAGATATGAATCTAATATAATGTAAATATTTGTACTTGTAGGAATGTTAGCCGAATCAAAGATGCCCTAGACCCAATAAGTGTTGACAACATAGATGTGTTGGATAATTGGGTTTGTGAAAAAAATAGTTTATTTGATGGAGAGGATCTTGAATGGGAGCTTGTTGAACCGCTAATGCTTGAGGTGTTAACATTAGATGATAACGAACCTACATTGGATGATGATGAACACAAATGAAAGCCAATACAATTGGGGTGGTAGAGATTGTTATCTTGGAAGAGAGCAAGATCATTTTTTCTATATTGTTGATTGATATTTATTTGTTTAATACTCTCTACAACGGTTAAAAACTTGTTTTAGATATTAGTTTGTGATTGACTATGTTATTTTAGATATTATATTGAAGATATTCTTATATCATTTTGGATATTATGTTCTGTAAGGTTTTAATTTAAATATCTAATATAATAATTTTTTTTCAAAATTACTTAAAAAAATTATATTATATTAGTGACAAATCCGAAATGGTATGCCGGTACACCCGGTACCGATACGTACTGTAACAGTAACAAAATCGATATATTAGCCGGTACGAGATTTACAACCTTGCATGTTATTGTCTTTATCCCCCTTAACTGATCCTCCTTGTAACATGAGGTATTAACATAATATGCAATCAAAATCTCACAAATGTTCAGTAGAGACCGACTCTCATATTAGGCGAGGTGGATGCCTAATACTTCCAATTTCGTAATCTACTCCTGAACCATGTGATCTCTAGTTATGATGAACTAGTTACTCCAACATGTCTCTATTTGTATGTACTTGCTTGGTTTATAAGGGACAACTTTAAACCCGAGTGGCAACTCCAAGATGCAAAAATACTGACTGAGCACTAAAGACCATGAGCGTGCAACAAAAAAAATAGGTTGTGCTGATCGATGATTGGGCAAATTCCAGACGAAATACTTTCAATGGCCCCTAGATCAAATACAAACGTTTGTGATATGACGAGTAGCTTGGCTACAATATGATAATTGGTTTTCATAAATGGAACTAAGACTGATTCATAGCAAAGTAGTAAAATTGGCATAACTTGAATTCACAATAACTATGTATTAAACGTTGTTGATGCGACATTTCATGTGGCGAAAATGGAGATAGCTATGCTTAGTTATGAGTTAGTCAAGCCGTATTGCTTTCTTGGCTTAAGAACATCGTTGTTTTTTTGAAAATATATTTTGAGAACATGGTACATGTACTCTATTTTGATGATAATTGAGCCGTGTTACTAGAATCGAGAGATGTAAACTTAACTTTATTTTGAATATTGTAATAGACTACATGCACTCTCTATTGGTATTTTGGATAACGAATCTCTTTATGATTTTACAACTCTAATTTTATGGTAAAGCTTACAAATACATGATAGTTTGAAGAATTCTTAAATTATTTTATTATGGAGGTCTTAGTGAATTAACCTCAATGGCCGATTAGTGCTCCATGTATTATTGGGATGGATTGCGACAAGAATATTTTTCAATTCTCATCTAGATTTTGAATATTTAATTGCTATTTTACCCCTTGCTATTTTAACAAATTACATTCATACCAAAGCATTTACATTCATATTGGAAAAGGTTAGGCGAATTTTTATATGTAGTCACATATTATATACATATTACACATCTTGTTGCATACTCATTATGTGAGAAGTAAAATCACATTTTGCAAAATTATTTAGCCACTACTTAAACATCAGATTACTACTATTACAATAAAATGACTTTTTCAAATTTTAATATAATTATTCAGATACATATT
>JABCMJ010002416.1:0-33842 GCA_014822125.1 Arbutus unedo
ATTAAAACTACGTCGTTTTAATGCACAGCAGGGGCTGCTATGCACCCTGCACAGCAGGCCCCCCGAATCCTTCAAAAAGAAAAATCACCAACCTCGTTGATTTAAAAGTTTGAAGGGACCTGATTATTGCGGTGGCTCCAAAATGGTCCAAATAGGCTTGAACTGGACCCACCAGTACAATAGCAGCAGGACTTCTAGAGAGGATCCAGTTCTTATTTTTAACGTATACATAGGTTTTTCCTTAATGTTTTTCGTTTTTTGATCGGAAGATCTAAATAATCATATACATACATGACTAGATTTATCATAATTTATTCAGCTATGTGAAGGTTGTCTTAATCTGGCCTTCAACAAAACGTAAGCGTTATGTTCACTTAACCAACAAACAAGAACACATTCACATTGTTGACTTTTTTCTTATCAGTAAAAAAAAAAATTATATTATAAAGATAAAAATAAGTGTAGGAAACATTGCAATAAGTACTGTAGCTCTGGATAAAAAGAGCTTCGAATATTGTTTATTTTGTTGCATCATCTGTCGACAAACATATGGACAGAAATGAAGCCCCCCACTCCCGCTCGAGGTTTAAGTAATTTAGTTAATTCGAACACTGTAATTTCTAAAAAAAACAAATATGGAAGGAAAGAAATGGTAAATAAAGAAAATTGAAAGTGATAAAGTAAATTAGCTAAATTTTAGTTCTGTGGTTTTCAATTTTTTCAGATCACCAAGTGAATCTGATCATGGTATGTGGATATAAATAATGTTAGAGAAGACAAAACCTTGGTTGGATTCTATACGGTGTTAGACGTCGAATTCCATAATTTGTCAAAATGTACATATAGTGGGTCGAATTGTTAGACCGATCCGAACCCGAAATGAGGGGTCGGAAGGACAACCGGAGCCCACGCCCATGGATCAAGTCGTTAATGGCTCACGTTTATCAAACAAATCAGGATAAAGGCGGGGCTAAGCTTAAGATGAATATGGGTTGTGTTGGTAGTGAGGGACTCTTGACACTCGAATTACTAAATGAGCGAATGGGGTTTTGGTGCGAATTTGGAAAGTACCTATTTAGGAAACCCTTGTGGGCCAAGGTAATGGTCAAATTTGGCAATGCCCAATTCGGAAAAAGATCCCATGATAATTACTTATCAAATTATGACACTTGATGGCTTATAAATAAGATATCAGAAAGCAAAATCAAATACGCAACCAATTACAATTATAGTTAATTATTATTGTTACGCTTTTATCTCATACGTTTTAACTTAAGCACACATAAGAGTACTTTTCAAATACGCAATCAATTACAATTATAGTTATTGATGTATTTGTGTGTAGAAATCTTTGTGTCTTACTTTCCGTACGCATTTTTCTTGTCTTATTCTTCTTGCAATCATCATGTATATGTATTTTGACAATTCCACAACATCATACATGTAACATGTAGTAGGTGAACTTCATTCTTTGCAAGTAGATATAGATCTAGAGAGCATTAGGTCTTGCTCTAGAAAACGTTTACTTTTCTTCTTGGTAGATGCAGAAACACACATTTTGATTTCTGCTAGTCACATGCATACTCCAGTAAGACCTTGTTGCTTTCGCTGCGGGTCGGGGAGTGTGTGTATATGTGTGTGTGTGTGTGTGTGTGTATATATATATTAGGTTAGATATCAATTGTGAAAATGGTCCTCCATTCAAGTTGTCTTTTTTTTTTTTTTGACGTCTAATGACCGATATTTTCTCCTTAATTTCATGGGAAGGTAGATGGGGAAAGCATGCATTTGTTTCCTACTAGTCATATTCGGTACCACCCACGTTTTTGTTTGCTTTCACTTCCCTACATTGTCCTTAAAAAGTGGATTCCATCGACAAATGGCAATAAAATATTTAGTTTTTGTTGCTTTCACTACTCTTTTTTTATGAAATTTAAATTCCTTTTTTCATATTTCGAAATCGTAACTGATTTATGTCTGGCTACAAGCACGCTTTTTGTATAGAATCCACCACCACCACCACCACCACCACCACCACCACCACCACCATGGCTTCAGGCTTTGACATCAAACGCCGATGGGGAATTCAAACCATATATATGGTTCGTTTAATTTTACTTACCACTCTTAAAGTAATCAAATGGTTTGAATAGGGAAATTTAATATGGTATACTTCTTATTGCTAATTAATTATTTCGTAATGACTTACTATCTCTCACATATAAGGTATATTAGCATCCGTACCACACGCAATGTATATACAAATACGATTTCGTAATTTTTCTATTAGTTATATAGCATAACATCTTTTTTGTCCCAAACAATTGTTGGATTCAAAATTAATAGTAAAAACTGTATTTTATGGAGGGATACTTTTAAAAAAGAAAACTGTGAACCAGCCTCAAAACTAGCATTCACATCAAAAAGAGTGTTCATTTTATAATAGTAATAGATTATGTAGAATATCTTCATTTTTTTTTTTTTTTGGTCGGCAAAATTCTTTTATATCTATTGATACAAGCATGATACTTCTACATCGCTGAAGATTTTATTTTTTGAGGAAGTGTACATAACTTTTAACTATTCAGATCAGTTCAATTGGATTCTAAATGTCCACTCGTTAATTTTTCGTTACTAGCAAGTTCGAGTAGTAGGGTGTGTTTGGTTTATAACTGGAATGAAATAACATTAAAATAGAATTGAGGTTAGAATGGAATTAGAATGGAATAAAATTTAAATATCCATTTTCTTTCTCATGTTTGGTTGTGCTCAAGACTGATCATTCTCATTCTTATTTTAGCTTTAATAGTGAATTTTGGCAACAGTAACTTTTTGTGGGAAAACTGAAAATAGTAACTTTCATATGATAATAGTGAATAACGATGTGGAAGTAGTAATTTTGTTATGGTATTAGTGAAACTTGGTGTGTAAGTAGTAATGACAATTGTGAATTTTAGTGTGAAAGTAATAGATTTGGTGAATATTAGTAAGTGCTAATTTTAGCATGACAATAGTGAATTTTATTGCGTACAAAGCAAGGGAATGAGAATTTCTCAGTTTTCCTCAGACATTATCATTTCTTTATTTAGATGAATAGTAATTCTATATGGAATGAGTATTAATTCGTTCACTGATGAACCAAACATAAGAATAAATATTTCATTGGAATAATCATTTCATTCCAATGAACAGAACGTACCCTCATAGTTGTGCAATTAGTCATGCAGGAATGTTTTAAAGCTATGGAGGTTAGGTTTGGTCACCTCTTGCCCCATCTAACAATCTACCACTCCAAAGTGTCAACTAGCGTCGGCTAATTTGGCCACCCCTTTGTTCTCTCAAGTGAAAGGTTAGGAGATTAACCATTGCAAAAAAAAAAAAAAAAAAAAAACATAGATTGATTATTGACTTATTGTCTCCCAAATTGTTTGATTACTTTTGTTGTTTCTTTAATGTGATTATGGGCTTATAACGAGTTTAATGTAATTCATATATTCATAATTTGTCACCGCTCTTATAAGAAAGAAAGAAAAATTATACCCAATTATGAAATAAAATGATTTAATAGAATGGTCTTTTTTTAGGACAAACAAAATGCAAATTTAGATGAACAAAAAACAAGATACAAATTACATGATATTTAAAGAGAAGCACAGATTCATGAATATATAGATTATAGATGGAAATTGGTTAGGCCACATTTGGGTGCGAAAGTGATTTGCCCCCTGAGCAGATGCTAGTATTGGAATTGGAGCATGTGGTTGGTAGATAAAGAGAAGCACAGATTGATCCCACGAGAGTGCATTAGATAATAAATAGTGAAACAAGAAACAGGACAATAATTGTTGGATTTGTACGTAGGGAGTGGTGGTTTGGTAAAGAGAGGTAGGTAGCATGCGTTCCACCAACCCCACTCATAAACCTAACCCACCCTTTTCATGAAATTTTATCAAGATATATGTGTATGTATCATCATATGATGTCAATCACCCCCACCACTCAAATAGAAGCCTCACATTCTTTCTACATTTTTTGTGGTACTTTGCTGATTATCCATTTATAAAAAATAAAAAAAAAAGAATTTTCTATTTGATGATGTCATGCATCCATCTGTGGGGATTTTCTTCCATGGATTACACCAATTATGAAAGCACATGTAACGACCCTGCATAATTTTAACAAAAATAAAAATTATATTAAATTTTATTTTCCAAATTATTATTTAATTATTTGCATTTATTTGAACGGATAAAATCTCTTGTGTGATCGACGATTGAGATTGCGAGAATACGTGATTTATATTGAGCGAGTTTCACAAGATTAATTCCTACCTTCTCCTTCGATTCTCTTGGAATTCTAGGGATTTCAATAAAAATCAGATTTTTATGATAGCATAAATGGGATGAATATGAAAAAAATCAATTTTTTTGGGAATCTTCATGGCCTTTGATAATGGGTTTTATGAGAGATTTCATTTTTTTTTATTATGGAGTTATGAAGTTTTTTTTTACACTATCGCCCTATTAAAAAATAGCTTTTATCCTTATTTCCACACCATTTTCAAGATCAGTAGAGAAAGAAGGAGAGAGGGGTTTGTTGTTGAAGAGTCATGGCTAAAGCTCTGCCCAATCCAAGTTCTATCGATTCATCTTCGTTCTTCCTTTTCTTCTTCGATCAATGTATGATTGTTTATCTCTACCTCTTGGTTTAAGTATTTTTGATAGGATTGTTTATCTCCAACCCTTGGTTTATGTATTTTCTTTTAGTAGGAAAATCTTATCTTTAATCCTTAGAAGTATATTTTTGTGGTATAATTTCATGTTTAATTTTCTGTAATTATGTGATTTTTGATCAATTCATGCTAGGAAGCATAAACACTAGAAATTAGAATGTTACAAATCTGGAAAAAAAAAAAAAAAACTTAGTGTGAATCTGATTTTAGGAATTTTCATTAAAATTGTTCTAAGGCTCTTAAGATTTCTGAAATTTTTAATGGATGTTGTTTTATGTGTCTTTTGTATTGGGTAAAAATTCTGAAGCTAACTTGAAATAAAAATTCTACAAAAATTCATAACCAAGCTGTTGCGAATTCGACACTATGCATGCTGCACTGATATACGTTTGGGAAACAACCATAATTTTTAGCACGAGTATCAAAATTGTGCACCGTTTGTTTTATTTAAAACTAGACACGTAGAACTTCAATAATATGTAGATTTTGTGCTTTACTTTTACTTGAGAAAAATTAATTTTTCATTTAAAGTTGATAATGCAGTTTTTGGTATTGCTTTGGTGAATATGAATCTTGTTGATAATAACATGACACCACTAGTTTACGTTTACGAGTCCCCGTAGGATCTCGTGTGAGCGGGAATGCCGTAAGAGTGACCTTTGGTATTATTTTGGTGAACATGAATCTTGCTGATGATAACGTGATAGTTGTTATAAATTCTGATTGTGTTGGTAAGAAACTAAACAAGTGATCAAAGTGAAAATAATTTAATTACAACTCTCGTGCTACTCGCTGATTTTTCTGATTAAATTCCCGCGACAGTCTCTGTGGGTTAGATTCTCCTGATCCGTTCCTGTTCCGAGTTAGATTCTCAAAGTGGTTGATGGTTCGATTCCCCTTCTCATTCTTGTTCCGAGTTAGATTCCTGAGATAATTGCTGTTTTGGGTCAGATTTTCGAGGTGATTGGTGGTTCGATTCCCCTTCACTTTCGTTCCGGGTTAGATTCCAGAGATAGTTGGTGGTTCGATTTCCCTCCATTTTTTGTATTCCGAGTTCGATTCACGAGGTGGGTTAGATTCCCACTAGCTGTCGTGCCGTACTAAATATGGGTTAGATTCTTTGGGCGTTGTCCTGATTAAAAGAAAGAAGAAGACACAACAAAAAAATGAGTATAAAATATTTACGCAATTTTTGTATTTTGATATTTCAATATCTGTTATGAAATTCTGTTGTTTATGCTTCATTTCATGTATTCTGCTGTTATGTCATATTCTGTTGTATGTGCTTTTACCTATGGGTTTGGTTTTCGGATAACCCTTCCTACCGAGTTTTATAAACTCATCAGTGCAACTTCTCTGCCCCTAGTATTTTATACTAGATGTCAAAGAGCAATCGAAGAATCTGCCCAAGCAGGAAAAATCGAGAGCTGCTAGAGAAGACTATGGCGACGTTTGACTACCCTACCCTTAGATGCTCTGTTATTTTATTTTATTTTAAATAAAATATAAATTCCAAGGGTATTTCTATCAATTTCACTTCCACGTTTTTAAAACTCTGATTTATCTTATTTTTTGTTATTTTAAATTAAATAATAAAAGACATTTCTTTGATTTATGTTTCAATTAATCAAACAATTGAATAAACGATTTTAAATAATGTACCAAAAAATCGGGGCATTACAGCACACGCCGGCGGCCACCATAACAAAAATTTCATATCTTAATTTACAATTCTTTCAAAATTTTAATTATAATTTTCTATTGTAGATTCTTATCCAAGACGTGTATAATTTGATGATGTTATATCAATCGCTAGAAATATCTGAAGTGTATGGCTAACTCAATAACGAAAGTTTCGTGAGAGTACATATTTCATAATCTTGTCAAAAAGCATATGTAAAAGTGTCAATCAAAAATACAAACTATGAGTTGTCGTTTTATTTTTTTTGCTAAATAAAGAGAATATATTGATAATCAAAGTAAGATGTTAAAATGATTATGAATGATTTGAGTGATTACACACTTGAATCCAAAAGAGGAGAAAAATGGTTTACTTTGGCAAGGCCCCAACTAAGAAGACTGATCAACGGTCATACTCCTGTGATTGTTGCTGAGACTACAGGAGATTTAGGCGTTGCCCAAACTCTAGCCGATGCGATGATGTTGCTGAGGGATGTAAAGCCCTACAATGAATCTGATGATCGCGCTCTGATGCGTACAACCATGTCTCATAGCATCTTTGTAAGTGTCTTGCCTTCTTCGTGGTCTATCTTATCTTTTCATTCTATCTTATGACGTGTCTTGTTTATTAGGTTGTCCAGAAGACCATGCTTTATCTTGCCCAGAGCCAAGATCATGAGACGCAACTGCTAGCGGTTGAAGCTGAAATTTGTGATTGGAAGCTGAAGTTTTTGTAGGCTTGGGATAAAGCTGAGACTCACATGCAGAAAGCTCAAGATGATGCTCAAAGGGCTGCTGCTACTCTAAAATATCAACTTTTAGTGGAGAAGAAGAGGTCTGCCAACCTTCTTGCAGACGTGCCCAATCTAAAATTGAAACATGTAGATGAGATCTCTAAGCTCTGAACTGATGCTCATAAGCAGGGCATGGATGAGGCTACTGATGATTTTTGAAGTATCAGATCCCCGACCTACAATAGGACTTCATCGCCATTGGTTTGAGGGCGACTCTAATGGCCTGTAACATTCCCGAGGATTCCCCAATGTTCAAAGAGGCTCCTCATTTGTCCGAGTTTGCTCATGAAGACCCTACCGTCGCCGAGGTTGATACTGTTAGGGATCGATTCCTGAGACCCAGTGATGAATGCGCATAGATTATACAACAAAAAAAATATGAAACCCTACTAGGCAAAATTAGGGTTCATACCTTTGAGATCTCTCTAGTTTGATCTTAACAATCTTCACAATTCGATCTTGATCGAACTTTGATTACGGCTGGAATAATTTTACTCGATTGACCCCTAGATTTTCTACCGTAATCATATTGCATCTTGATCACGAACTGAGTGTGGGCTCAAACCATGATCTCTTTGCCTTTACAAAACCTCTCAATATTTTGAATATTAAATTGTGTCTGACCTACAAGGCATAGCAATGTTTATATAAGCAATGATAGGGACCCCTAAGAGAAGTATGGGTTGGGCTTCCTATATAATTCGGGATTCCTAATCTAATTCGGATTAATACCAAATTATATAAATTACAATTCATACCACTATAGAATTATAATTGCATTCATTTCCTATATCTCAAAATTACATTTCGAGCTTCATGTTATTAAATGCTCATTTATCTCCCCATGTTAAGATTACAGATACGCGTTGATTAAAATAAATTACTAATCATTTATTTAATAACATCTATGAAGTTTCTTGAGACCTTCCACTTAACTTATTCGTTATGTCGGATACTAATATCCACCTGCAGGATTTGACATAATCGAAACTTATAAATTTTCTCAAGAGGATATCATCAATCCCTATAAAGGAACGTAAATTCCATTAATAATTAACAGTTGTCACACACTTTATATTGTGACCTAACTCATTGAGACTATTGGCCCACAAGACCTCACTCTATAATGAATCAAAGTTAACAATATTAAATGTATACATCTATTAATTATCTTTGGGTTAAGAGCACAAGCACTCATAATAACCATGAGGTGCGAATTGTATTATATTGTCAATATAAATACAATTACCTCAATGTGATCCTGTTCAATACACACAAAGCGTACTAACACAATGAGTTAAAACTATAACATTTTCTGTAGTCAAGACATACCTACTGAAACACTGTATTACAGTCCTACTGGTAGTGTGTCCAATTTCACCTAAGACTGTGAACTAAAAATTTATATTCTACAAGAATCGATAATCTAATCCTCTGTGTGTAAGTCAAACTCTACACACCAGATTATCTACTATGTGGAATAAGAGACACTCATGCACAATATGATAAGATATAATGCAAATATTGCCCATAAAGATTCTCATCAAGAAAAATAATAATTGTTTAAATAATTCAAACAAATATTAATCCATTACATAAAGTCACAACTTTTAGTATAAAACCCTAACAGATGCAACAAAGGTGGATGTTGAAATGACCGATCTCACTACTGACGATCGTGAGGAAGCTGCAACTGACAATGTTTTAGAGAGGGAGAAAGATCTCCTTGGCAGTGTTCTTACTGACGCTTGGTATTTTTCTTCATGAATTTGAATTTTTTTTCTTGTTGTTTTGAAGTGGCATCCGTTGCCAAACTTGTTTTCATCTCTGTTGTTCTGAAATAGCATCTGTTACTGAACTTGGTTTTATGTTTTTGAATGTTATGATCAGTCTCTCCCGTAGTATAGTCTTCTCTTAACTCTTATAGAGTTCGAATGCTTTAGATTGAAGCTTTTGTCTAATACTTGGTGTGTGATGGCTAGATTCTAGTCCAGTGCATTGTTGTGGTGGTCGATCATGAAGCCGATCAGTCTTGAAGTAAAATTAAACTTTTCTCAAGTTTATTTTTAATAAGTTTGACTTGGCACATTCAAGTGATCGGGGCCTCTCTTGCCGATCTCATTGTTTATTTATCTGAAACTCACCTTCAGTGTATATTCAGTTAATTTCTCAAGTTTTATACTAAAACTTTTCTCAGATTTGTATAGATACCTTTCTCAAGTATAAAAATATGAAACTTTTCTCAAGTATGCAATTTATAAAACTTGTCTCAAGTTTCTGCTAAAGGACTTTTCTCAAGCCTTTTGTACATAGATACTCTTCTCAAGTATGCACTTTCGAAATTTTTCGCAAGTTTTCTCATCTTTGAAAACTTTTCAGAGACTTTTCTCGAGTTTGTGTTCTGAAAAACTCTTCTCAAGTTTTGTACTATAGGAACTTTTCTCAAGTTCCAAGACACTTGTCTTTTTGTTTGGGATTTCTCATCCCTGCTCGGGGTTTTCTTTCTCATACTTTGTTTCCTGTATTAGAGAGGTATATCTTGCCCCCCTAGTGAAGAAGTGAAGGGTCGGGGCATTCACTGCCTTACTGAAATTGTGTGAGATGGAGATTTTTGTAATGAAAAAAATGGCTTAATTTGTTATTCATGACAAAATGTCTGAGACAAAAATAAATAATAGAAGTAAATAATTACTGAAAAAACTTCTTGAGATTTGAGATGGTCCAGGTAATTGGGACCTCTTTATCTTTCAGATCTTGTAGCTTATAAGCTCCTTTCCCTAGGCGACCGATGACTCAGTATGGGCCTTCCCAGTTGGCTCCGAGCTTGCCATCTACTAGATCTTTTGTATTTCTCATGAACTTCTATAAGACCAAATCACCGAACTCAAATTCTCGCTTATTGTAAGATTTGGACAATATAGCTTGGTAAGAAGCCAATCTGATCATTGCTTGTTCTCTTTTTTCCTTGGCGAGATAAAGTTCTATGGCCAGAGCATGATTGTTTTCTCCTTGTTGGATGAGTTCTGTTCAAATGATTGGGAGGCCCACTTTTAATGGGATGACAACTTTTGTGTCATATGCGAGGAAGTACGGTGTGACTTCTGTAGACCTTTTCGGTATGGTCCTATATGCCCATAAGACCAGGGTAATTCCTCCACCTATTTCCTTTTGCTTTTTTTAGCCACTTCTTGATGCCTTCCAATATGGTTTTATTGGAAGCTTCGGCTTGCCCATTATATTGTGGATATGCCACAGAGGCATAAAAATTTCTGATCTTGTACTAAGAGCAGAAGGTTTTGAGCTTATCTTGGAATTGGATTTCATTGTCAGATACAATGGAGTAAGGGATTCCAAATCTTATGATGATGTTTTTCCATACAAACTTCTTGACATTCTTCTCAGTGATTTTGGCAAGTGGTTCTGCTTCAATCCTCTTGGTGAAGTAATATGTACTGACCATGAAGTTCTTCCTTTCACCTGTTGCTTTCGGCAATGGGTTGATGATGTCTAGACCCCATTGTGCAAAAGGTCATGGGCTAGTCAGTGGTGCTAGATTGGCTACTGGTGTATGAATGATGGGGGAGAATTTCTAACCCTTCTCGCAAGCTTTCACATATTTCTTGACATCTTCCTACATGTATGGCCACTAATATCCCTGGGATATGGCCCAATGTGCAATGGACCTACCCCCAGCATGGCTTCCGCACACTCCTTCATGAATTTCGTACAAAAATTGCAAAATTAAGCTTGGATGGATGCATTTAAGATAAGGTCCAGTGTAGAATTTTCTGTAGAGCTCATTCTTTGGAGAGAGCTAGAATCGCACTGCCTTCATGCGTAATTTGTGAGCTTCCTTCTTTTCGTCAGGCACAGTGCCCCTTGTGAGATAAGAAATAACTGGATCCATGCAACTAGGACCGAGCTCAACCTCCATGGCTTTCTCAACCACTGGCATGTCTATACTTGGTCTATCAATGGAATCCACATATATGGTTCGATGCCGGTCTCTTGGGATTGTCGAGGCCAAGCAAAACAGGGCATCCACATGTTCGTTTTGTCGTGAGCTAATGTGGGACGTCTTTATTTTGGCAAACTTGGCTAACTCTTCCTTTGCTTTCTCAACGTAGGAAGTTATCTTTTCATCTCGGATTGCATATTCACCGTTCAGCTAATTGAACACAAGCTTTTATTCTCATATTGTGCGCACATTTGAGTTCGTGTATCAGTGTTTCATATTCGGCAACTTTGTGTGAGGCACTGAAGTTCAATCAGATGGACTGCTCAAAGTAACACCCATCTGGTTCTGTGATCACTATATCGACACCAGATCCTTTGGAACAGGCTAATCCGTCAATGTATAATCTCTAGTAAGGCGTTTGGTCAAAGTCTGGTTCTGGTTGTGCCCCCAGTTCGGGCATTATTGCCTCTGAGATTGCCAATGTTTCTTTGACCTGCTCATGTGAAAACGCAATAACAAAATCGGCTAAAACTGGCCCTTTAATTGTTGTTTGTGGGAGGTATCGGATATCATATTCTCCGAGCTCGACAAACCAAGTGGCCACCCTTCCTGATAGTTCTGCTTTTCTCAAGATAGCACTGATCAGGTGTTTGGTCGGTACTTTGATTGTGTGAGCCAAAAAATAGTGTTGTGACTTTATGTAAGCCACACCCAATGACAAAATTAACTTTTGTAGAGGGAGATACCTCGTTTCAGAGTCTAGCAAAGTTTTGCTCACATAGTAGATTGGTGTCTGCTTGGTGTCGTTGTCTTTCGGCAATACTGCACTCACTACATGTTCTGATATGGCAAGGTACAGTTTTAGGACATCTTCTTTCTCGGGAGTTGTAATCAATGGGGATGTGGCCAAGTATGCTTTCATCTCTTAAAATGCTTTCTCGCAGTCTTCTCCCCATGTATACTTAGATTGCTTTCTCAGCAATTGAAAGAATTGTTAGCATCGGTCGGATGATCGACTAATAAACCTGTTAAGAGTTGCTACCATCCCTGTCAACCTATGCACCTCCTTCACGATTTGTGCACTTTGTAGATTCTGTAAGGCTATGATTTGGTCGGGATTGACCTCTATTTCTCTTCTAGTGACCAGATGCCCAGAAATTTTCCTAAGCCAACCCTAAAGGCACATTTTGAGGCGTTGAGTTTGAGCTTGAATTCCTGTAGTACCTGAAATGTTTTGCATAGATCGACAATTTGGGTCTCGGCCTCCTCGAATTTGACCACCATATCGTCGATATACACTTCCATGCTCTTCCCGAGCAGATCTTTGAACATCAAAATAGCTAGCCTTTGATATGTTGCCCTTGCATTTCTCAATCCCATGGGCATGACTTTGTAGGAGAACAATCCTCGCAGGGTGATGAAGAATGTTTTCTCTTGATCAAGCTCGTACATGACAATCTGATGATACCCCCGATATGCATCCAGAAAGCTCATGCGTTTGTATCCCGCTGCAGCATCCACCAATTGGTCTATCTTTGACAATAGAAAGCTGTCTTTGGACAGGCCTTGTTGAAATTTGTGAAGTCAACACAGACCGTCTATTTTTCATTTTTCTCTTTCACTACCACAGTGTTGGAAACCATTCCGGGTAGTGAACTTCTCTGATCGCCTTAGCTCAAGTAGTCGATCTACCTCATCAATCATGGCATCTGTGTGTTGAACTGCCAACCTCTTTCTCTTTTGCATAATTGGTTTATGAACTAGGTTGACATTCCACTAGTGACAAATGATATCCGAGCTCACCCTTGGCATCTCCTAGGGTATCCAAGCAAATACATCGATGTGGTCTTTAAGAATCTGAATCAGAATTTTCTCGTCCTGTTTAGATAATTCTTCTCCAATGAGAAAGAATCGTTCTGGGTCCGACTCATGTGTTGGTATGTGTTTGAGTCTTTTGACAACTCAGTCGGCTATGTTCTTCCCGACATCCTCTATCATTGACCGATCTAAAACTTCAATTGTCTTTATGTGTTCGGCATTGGGATTGTGTTTAATGGATGTCACATAACAGTTTCTCGCCATTTTTTAATTTTCCCAAACACATTCAACTCCCTTTTTACATAGAAATTTCAACACTTAATGGTAAGTAAAAGAGATTGTCCCCATCCTGTGGAGTCAGGTCCTTTCTACTATTGCGTTGTAGGCTGATGGCACTTCTACCACCAGGACATCAATTTCCAGAGTCACCTTTCTTGCTCGTACAGGGATGGTAATTTGGCCAAGTGGTTAGACTGCTTTCGCACTAAATCCTATCAGTGGAATGTTAGCTTTTTTCAAATCTACCTCATTTAATTTGAGCTTTTTGAAGGTGTCGTACAATATTTCGGTCAAGCTGCCCTAGTCAACTAGGACCCTCTCCGTGTTTATATTGTCGACGAGCAGTGTAACGACTAAAGCATCATTATGAGGAATGGTGTATGTCGATGTGGCACTGATTTAATCACATTTAATTTTCTGAACTCCTTCTACTCTTCAATGAAAATGTATAGCAGAGAAGTATCGGGTATTAATCCCATAAGGAAAAAGTGATTAATGCTAAAGCGATTAATGCTTCGGCGGGTATGTTTGCGCAATTTTAGTGTTTTAGGACGCCACCCCTTTTTTGTTCGGATTTGAGATTATTACTAGAAAATAAGAACTAAACGAGAAAAGTTGTTAAATAACGGTGAGACATGGTCTTGCGAATCCTTTCATCTATAACCTAGACAATAGATATCTTCTTTTCACTACTCAACCAAAAACAAAGTCTTATGTTCTTGGCTGGAAAATATTTCAATGAAAACCATTTAAATCATAAGATGGGTTGTAGAATGAGGTTGTTTAAGAAATATAGTCAAATAATGAAGGACATTGACCTAAGCATTGGATGTCTTAAAAGCACGTTGAGTATACCCAATCAAAGGCTTAACACTCTATTCTAGTTTCAAAAAAGAAGAACAATTCTCATCCATAAACTCAATGGATGTGTTGAATAATGAAGTTGTTCAAGAAAAATAAGTCAAAAAATGAAGGACATCGACCTAAGCATTAGATGTGTCAAAAGCATTTTGAGTACACCTAATCAAAAGCTTAACACTTCACCTAAGTTTCAAAAGAGGAAGAACAATCTTCATTTCCAACAAACTTTGAAAACCTAAGGAGAAGATATCATGGTTGCCTAGGTCATGAGATGAAGATCATCTCAAGACCAAGCCTAAAACGTTAGCGTAGCATTATGTAATGGAAAGATAACACAAGAAATAAAGACATGAACAACATTAATAAAAACTTACCTTGTATTGAAATGATGTAAAAGAAGAAGAACACAAAGATTGATGTTTTATTTCTTCATTAGAACTTGATTACAAGGTAGAAAAGTGCAAGAAATTACAAGGTAAGTGCAGCTAAAACCTAACTATGAAAGAATGAGAACTCTCACCACTCTCTAAGAAACTAAATCTAAAAACTTGTAAAGTAAAGCATAATAGAAGACTTCTACAATATGATGTTTTTGCCCTCTAAAACTCCAAAAAGTCCAGGGGAATGGACATGCCCTAAACTAGGCCATTATTTGGTCTCAAAGTTGTTTTTGCACGGGGCTCAAGGCAATCTGAAAATATCTTCTTTAGTTCACATGTCAACAAGTTGGTCAGTTTTGGGCCATTTGGATGAAATAGGCTATAGCATCTCATTTCTGAAATTACATCTTAACAAGTTGGTCTGTTTTGGACCATCCAGATAAACTAGGCAACAGTACTTTTCTTTGGTCTGTGTATTGAAGGGTCATCCGGAACTTGATATTCATGGATCTTCTAATTTCTTCCACACATCAAGACCATCTGGTTGAGATGTTTATAGGTCATCCGGTTGATTTTTCTGTAATTTGTTATTTCCAACTCCAACCCTCGACCTCTCGAGATTCTTTCGATTCGTAATACTTTCTCAAGCCTTAATAGATTTGATGGCGTGCTTCCCAACTCCGGAACTTGATAGGAACACTCGGGTATCGTATTGACTACACGAGATACTCTTTTACCGCAATGAACCTACAACAGAACAAGAAATGCCTTATGTGCAATGTCAACTATAATATGCAATAAAACTCATGCACGCGTGGCAAAATGGATATGATGAGTCCATAGATATGCAATATTATGTGCTCATCAGGTGACCATTTTCAAAAGGGCTAGTGTTTCAACGACCAAATCATTTTGAAGATCGAGGTGTTGAATATCATCCTGATCACTATGTACGCTAGTAGTCTACGCAATTTCTGTTCCTTTTTGGTGTAGGCCACTTCGGCCACCTCCCTTCTTGGCCTCTTCGGCTCTGGTTTGGCTTCTGTGACTATAGTGCTCTTATGTGCTCGACCAGAGTGTCGATCCATGTCCCTACAAATTTTGTCCTCTAGTTTTGCATATTTCTTGACCCTGGCCATTAACTCAAATATAGTGCTATGAGAGATAATGGTCAAGGACTCTCTCAAACGATCTCGAGATAGTAGTCCCAACCTAAAGGACTCCACTGCATATGATTCCATACAATCCCCGATCTCATTTTATGTGGCCCAATACTTGCTTGTGTATTCCCTCAAGTCTTAGTCAGACCCCTTCCTCATGGCCAGGAGTGTATTGACGTACTTTTTCTGGTCTCGATTGGCGACGAACCTCTTGACGAACAAGCCGACCAATTGCCTCCAATTGTTAATGGACCATGGAGGAAGTGCGTAGAACCAGTTTAGGGTCATCTCGCCAAGACTCATGGAAAACATCTTGCAGTACATGCTATCTTGGCCAAAGTAAATCATCATGGAATTCAAGAATTCCTTGATGTGGGTCATTGGGTCTGTTCGGCCATTGTAGACAAAGAATTTTGGAGAGACAAACTTTCTCAGTAATGCCTCTATTTCGATTTGAACTGACAGTAGAGAGACTGCCAATTGCTATAGGTCCTTATACGTTTCATCCTCCTCTGGTCAGTGTAGACCTAATTGTTGGTTCAACCACTCTCTCATGTCAGGAAGTTGAAAGATTGGTGGTACGACAGGAGTTGCCATATTTGAATTGTTGTTCGGGATAACTCCTACCTGTTGGTTCAGCCATTCCCTCATATTGGAAAGTTGAGGGGGTGGCGGTGGAGGAGCTATATTGTGTTGTTGCTCGACAGGGCTTCTGCTTGTTGATTCCCTTCTCGGTACCAGTGTTCATCTCTATGACTTTGTTCATGTCGGTTTTCTCGACGTGATGGACTGGTTTTTGATCGCTCATCACACCTTGATACGAAAGATCGAGCATGGTCTATATCTCATCGAAGAGCTCTATTTCCTCTTTCCATTTGGCGCATGTGGCGCCTCATATCGACAAGCTCCTAATGTCGTCTCCTAATCTGATCTCATTGGCTGTCCTCCGTATTATGGTGATTTCTCGAACGAGACCTATTGCAAGTTCAAGATCCTCTCCCTCCATCATTTTGGGTTCGTGTTCGAGACCTATCTCCTATCCTTAACCTTTTCGCCTCTCACGGTGGATCTGGATTCCCCCACTAGGGCTAGAGGTAATGCTGGTGGTGGCGGAGGAACTATAGGTGGTGCAAGTGGAGGTGCTAGTGGAGAAACTAGGTGAGATACTAACGCTTGTTCTCCAGGCTAACCTCCTGCCAGCTTTGGTGGTGGAACTTTCGGAACTTCTTTTCTCGGTCCCCTTAACTTTTGAGGAATTGGGGGTGGAGATTTGGACTTCTCTCTCTCGTTGTTCCCTTTTGTTTTATCTCTCTTAGGTGTCTCTGCCATGAGATATTAACTTTCCCACAAACGACGCCAATTATAAATTGGTTGATTTTCACAATCAATGAGGAAAGCTAGGACCTCACTATCTAGTAGAATTTGTGCTCCTAATATTGGTGGACCTGTGATCTACAAAATAATAACTGGTCAAAGAACCCTGTGCCTCTATGGTAGGAAGGCATTCCCGATGATTAAGTCAGGCAAAATCCACAAGAATGAATGTAAATCAAGTAATATTTTCTATTGGCTAGTGAATTATTGTGTACCTTTCTTTATTGACTTGGAGTTTTATTTATAGACTTTGGACCGTCCTAATTCTCTTAGGACACTAACTTGAGTCGAGTTCCTTGGTCACTAATGAGATAACTTATATTTTGATCTCTAAAATAGTTATCTTCTCTCATTAGAGTTTCATTCAGTCAATACTTCTCGTATTAATCGAATTTGGCCGTAGATTTCTCATCCATATCTATTTAGAACATTATCCCGACTTACTCAGAGTTATTTGAAAATGTCCACTACCTTTCTTGGGTCAATGGTATCTGAGACTGTTCTTCTCATGTCGACAATACTTTAAACCACCTTTCTCAGGTCGGTAACATACCGAACCGCCTTTCTCAGGTCAGTTGGTTACTAATCCGGCCTTCTCAGCTCGAATGTAGTAAAAATCGCCCTTCGCAGGTCAACTCTATCCTCATGTGATCGGCACGTGTGTCCTGACACTATTTCAGCCCCTTGCTGAACTAAATGATTTATCTGAGGAGAAATTTATTATTTCTCATTTAAGCTTTGCCTCTGTCAAATACCTTTATCAATTACAAATATCATTCTTCCTAAAACATTTACTCAATCAAGCTATTAATAACTATTTAGAGAGTGTTTGGGAAAGATTTTTTGAGATGTTTTTAAATTTTGAAATTCTGATTTTGAAATTTTAAATTTTGAAAAATCATAATCAGAAGTGAGTTATTTTCACCCCTCCCCCCAAAAAATAGGGAGGTGGTGTGATTGTTCAAAGACCAAGAAACTAGTTCTCTTGTCATTTTTTATAATATTGATAATCCTTATTTTTTTTTAAGGACTTCAGTTTAGAGAGAGAATTTAGTTTTAACCTTGTTCTGAAAAAATGTTAAAACTTCAGCTGACTAAAAATAACATTTAAAGATCAACCGTGAACTCGATTATTAAAAAAAATTAATTTTTTATTCTTATAAGTGTTTCATGGTATTTAAAAATTTAAAGGCGAATATTTAAATGTTTCTTTTAAATATTTAAGTGTTCTGTGGTACTTAAATTATTTTTTTCACTCTTTTTTTTGTTTGAATATAAGGATAAGTGTTCCTTGATGCAAAAAAAAATATAAATGCTTCATAATGTACAAAAATACACTATTTCTTATATTTAAATTAAAAAATTAAAAAAATATTTTTCTATTTAATGCTTGTATTACATTTAAATTAATTTAAAATCTCATTTATAATTATCGTAATTATATTACGTGACGTGTTAATCTTTTTATGCTCCACTCTAATAATCAATACTTCAAAATTATATTTAACAAAATAAAAAGTATAATATAAATGTTATGTACTTTCTTTTTGCAACTAGCATTTTGATAACTAACCTCATTAGTTATAAAATTTGGGTGTGTAGTCATGACGGTTGTGGGAGATGCTCATTTAGCTTACTATCAAACTTGAAAAGTTGTAGTCAGTCATAATATTCTATGAGTTAGAAATAAAAATAGATGTTAAGAAGTAAAACTCATAACTTATTTTATATTACGTCATTTTTATCATTTTTAGCGAGTAATTTCATCATAACCCTAAATAAAACACAATTAATGAAATTCTCAACTTGAGATGAAAATTTATTATTTTCATAAAGTTATGCCCATGGGTGGCCCTGATCGAAATACATTAGATAAATATTGAACTTAAAAGAATAAAATTATAGGTGGGGTGATTTTCTCAATCGGATGAAAATTAATACCTAATAATGCTCTCTCTCTCTCTCTCTCTTTCTCTCTCTCTCTCTCTCTCTCTCTCTCTCGTAAGTCCATTGATCTGCAAAATAGTAACTCGTCAAAGAACTCACCGCCGACGTGGCGGGAAGACACTTCCATGAATATCTATTGGAACAAGCTAATATTCTGTAGTAGCGTAAATGCGTACCTTTCTTCATTAACTTAAACCTTTATTTATAGACCCTAAGACTTAATCTTTCTAATTCTTTTAAGACTCAGATTTCTTTTCAGAACCGAAATTAGACCGCCTTCTCATTCAGGTTGGATTGGCCATGAACTCATTATCTGTATCTAATTAGAATTATATCCAACTAAATCAGGAAAAATTATAATTCTAAAAAAAATTATTTTTGTTTTTATTTTTTTAAGTGTTTCGGGGTACTTAAAAATTTAAGGATGAAAATTTAAGTAATTTTTTTAAATATCTAAGTGTTCTAGTACTTAATTTTTTTATTTTTTTTTTCACCACTTTTTTGTTTCAATATAAGGGCAAAAAATATAAGTGTTCTTGTACATGATTTTTATATTTTGTTTCGCACCTCTTTAAATACCTTGAAATTTATTGCTCTGTACTTTTGAGTTGATAAAGCTAAAGAATGTGAGTTTGTGTAGTCGATAGCAATTTTAAAGATAATAACAATGATTGTCATAATATTTATGTTGACTTTTAAGAATCTAACCGATATTATTTTTATTTTTAATCATACATTTGTTTTAAAACGCAATATAAAAGAGTAAGATAGAAGATAATGGTATTTTTTGTAATTCAAAGGGAGAGAGGGTGTCATTTTTGTAATTTAGAAGAAAAGAAAAAATGAGAGAGAAAGAGAGTGGCATTTAGGAGAATGTTTGAGTATTTGTTCAGGAAGGTATGGTTTTTGTCTTTGGGGAGGAGTGAAAAACAATTTTCAATAAGAATCTGTAAAGTGTTTAGTAGAATCCTGTAATATAGATTATGAATATATGAAGTGTTTAGTAGTATAATCAAATTATTAAATTATGGGTGAATAATTATGAGTAGAATAGTAACAAAATTTCAGACTACTTTTGAGATCGTAACTCTAAAGGTTAGTTTTGAAAATCTCACAATTAGAATTTCAAATCAGCATCCCAAACACCTAAAATTTCCAGAATTAGAATTTTAGAATCCCAAAAACACCTTAAGAATCACTTTCAAACACCCACATAGAACCTTCTATAACAAATTTATCTTTTTATTATATCTCATTATAACTTGTATTCCACATTAAAAGTTTAGTCAATTAACAAACGGTAACGCTACAAATGCGACATTTACCAGATGAGGAGGACATTAATTAAACAAATTTAGGTTTCAATGCACACAGATTACGTCAGCAAAAGGGGGTGGCCCAATGGTTATACGTGGCGTTTAGATTTTGAAATTGGTAAGCAAAGCAAAAAGGTAAGTAGATGATTAATATTGGATGAAAGATAGCAATCGTTTTCTTAACCTATGGCCAAATTAAAAGGAAAAGGGACAAAGAATAGGTTGTATTTGACAACACAGTTGCAGTTGCCAGTTGGTAAAAAAAGATGATGGATTTGGGGGGGGGCGGTGTTGTTGCGGGCATGACAATGAAATGCAATTACTAGTGTTTGTAAATGCAATCACCAAACAATTCCGGCATTCCAATTCAAGGGTTTTTAATTCCAACCGTCAGATTGTGTCCTGGACTCTTATCATCTGCACATTTATATATGAATTCCAACCATCAAAATGCCTTTGAGATAATCCCATTTCCATAAAATAAAAAAATTATAATATTAACATTTATATAAGAATTCATAACATCAACACAATTCTCATAGCATATAATTTTTGTGAATTTAAAGATAATATTATAAATATATATACTTACAAATTATTGATGACTACACAAATTTTGAATCCAAAAAATATTTATAGAAATGACACAAATAAAAGCTGGAGAAATGGGCCGCTGAAGATATATGGTGGGTTATCAAAATTTGTGCGTGTCCAAGCCCATCTTGTTAATCAAATGTTAAGAGTTTTGTTGGGACATGCACCATATTTGTTTGTGGTCAACCCCACCAATGCATGTTAATAAATGGGCTTCCTATTGTTTTTCTGGTTTTTTCTAAAAATAAGCTTAAATAATATTTTGCCAGATTTTATTAAAAAATTTTGAAATATTTTTTCCAAATTTCAACTCTGCTTTTGTAAGAGATGGATTTTATTAATGAAAAAAAAAAAGCATTACAAGTATTAATGTAAATTTTCTAAAAAATACTCCTTAATTTTACCTTTAATAAATCAATTTGTTAGCTAAACCGAGTATAGCATCAAAACTTGTCGATTTGGGCTGTGAAAGCTTCTAGTTTCAACAAATTTCTCATATTGCTATTGTGTGGAACTTAATTTAGTTCAACTCGTTTGGACTAAATTATTTAAAATATCTATTGACCACATTAAATGTGTGGTTTTGTGTTGACTTGGGAGAAAACAGATGTAGAATGACAGAAATACTACACAATTTGACTTGTAATCCTAGAACATCATGCTTTCAAGTGAAGGCAAGAACGTATATTGATATTTATACTTTGTTTGTTATTGTCATGCCCTCAATTTTAAATAAAATAGAATAATGTAAAATATTAATAAAAACCTCACAAACATTATAAATAAACCCAAAACATTCATTCATGATCTATTAATAAGTTCAAAGTTTGAAAAGTTACACAAAAATAACAATATCCGACCCAATATACATCAAGATCATAATAGGAGTTTATACATTTTCCTTTTGGATCAAAAGAAGAGACAATAGAAGTTACAATACATCTTTCCAAAAATACTTGTTTGTGGAGATGCAAAGTAAATTTTCCGTATGAGCTTCCAAAAATAAATGCATCACTTCACACAAGTCAAGCAATTTATGTTAGTGCTCTGAAACATTACCTGAAAAGAAGGAATGGTTGAGTTACAAAGCCCAGTAGGAAAAATCTATACAATATCAAGGAATATGAGTGAAGTGTCATAAGACATGAATAACAAGGACAGAGAGGATATTCCATAACTCAACGTATAGATATTCAGGAATAACATATTCATCAATTAAACAAATCCAACTCGCTATCTAAGTAAGTCGTCATCCCATTCTGGCATCCATTATCTCGTATTATGTCGAAATCGTGTGTTCATTCTTTTCTCCTAGCACACTCCTGAACGAAGCTAGTAACGTATGATCATCTCTTAGTACACTCCTGATGGAAGCTAGTTATATTGTATTACCCCCTAGCACACTCCCGAAGGAAGCTAGTACCCCTTAGCATACTCATGAAGGAAGCTAGTAATGTTCGCGTATTGGTCATGTGTCAACGTTCGTTAAGTATTTAGATTCAATATCCCTCCATTTTATTGTTCCAACAAGTTCATTTGATCCTATAATCATGATGAAAGCCCAAGAATTAAAGTATAGAAGAAATCTTATCAAATATCCCATGCCAGTCTAGATGGGCATAAATAGGCCATCCGAATAAGATGCGAAATTTTAGAATATAAGAGATGCTACAGACAGGCCTGTCCGGACGGACATAGATGGGTCATCCGGATGAGATGTAAAATTTCAGAATATAGGAGATACAACAAACAGGCCTGTCCGGACGAGCATAGATAGGCCATCTAGATGGTCGGCGACGAACAACAATACGAAGAAGATTAGCAGGTCTGAAATTTGAAATTCAACTTTCCAATGGACGATCAAGACATGAAATGTAGTTCACAACAAGTCATAACCACTCAAAGAATGTGAGAAATCTCTATCTCAAACTTCTAAGTGCAATATCTAAGCTCCAATAGTAAGCTCTAGATTCAAATGTTGAAAACTCTTGAAACAAAGCTCCTCCAAGCAAATACACGCCAAATAACTTCAAAGATTAACGGGTTATGAAATGTTCTTGAATGAATCGAAGTTTGGAGCAAAAAAAATTGGTGAAGGGTGTGAGAGAGAGAGAGAGTAAAACGTAGAGAGGGACAGGGGTAAACGTTGTTTAGTTTTGGGGAAAAACAAACATCTGATGTAAACATAAACCAACCCATATATTACATTACCCCTTTTACATTGCAAACATGCTAACTTCAAGTCCTATGACTATCATTCCATTATACAATGGC
Organism: Arbutus unedo; assembly: GCA_014822125.1. Taxonomy (NCBI): domain Eukaryota; kingdom Viridiplantae; phylum Streptophyta; class Magnoliopsida; order Ericales; family Ericaceae; genus Arbutus; species Arbutus unedo. The sequence goes on from JABCMJ010002416.1 coordinate 23,168, forward strand.
CACAAATCACATAATTATGCATAAATATAATGCCCAATCATTTTCTGAACATCAATATTAAAAACCATAAATTTTTTGGGTCTCTACGGCTATCATCTGAATATCATGTTACAATACACTAATAAAAATATTGCACGAATCTTTTTTTAATTCAAATTCAAAAGCTTGCCGTATTTAATATATGATATTTTTATTTCCACAACTTTCTCTTTTTATCTATATTTACACACATACAAATTTATTTTTTATTTTTATATAATAAAGCATAATACTTTAAGATATGATTATATATTTTGTTTGTAAGAAGTTGGTTACCAAAATTAATATATTTATTTTCATAACTTTCTCCAATACACATGTAATTTTTATTTTTATCTAATTAAGCATAATATTTTTTAAAAATACTCACAAATTGATTGTCAAAATGAAAATACAAATAAAGAGACTTATTCTTATATTAATTATTTTTTGGAAAATAATTTCTTACAAACAAATAATTATATAATCATATTAATTTTCATTACTCATGACTTTGATTTTTTTTAAAAAGTATCACCTCTTTTTTAACTTTTGTTTATTTTTATAAATAAATTTTATAATAAAAATTTAAAAATTATACAAATAACGTTCAAAATAGATCTTTATGTGTTAAAGTGATAGATCCTATGTGGTATGCCATGTGTGCAAAATGTGCAAATGGATGTGTTAGTAGCATTACTCAATTATTTTAGATATCTGTTGACTACATTAAATGCTTAGTTTTGTGTTGACTTGGGAGGAAACATATGTAGAATGACAAGAATACCACAATTTGGCTTGTAATCCTAAAACATCATGCTTTAAAGTGAGGGCAAAAACATATATTGATATTTATACTTTGTTCGTTGTCATCTGAATAATTTAGCCCAAATACATGAACTTATTGACTCTCAAATGAGAACATAATTCCATAAACACATGAAGCCAAATAAACCATGTAAAAAAATCATATACTGTATTCCATAAACTAGCAACAAATCCGTGCATAAATTAAGAGATAAAATTACAGAGTTGATTTTTTCATTACGTTACAGTTTTTTTTTCTTGTCGTATCACTTTATAATAAATTGTTAATGTGTATGAAAATTCTAAAAATCTATTAAAATATACCATATGACGTCTCTCAATAAAGAGAGAATCACTCTCCTATTGGGAAATGAATCGATTTGGTAATTATTTAAAATTTTCTAAATAATAAAAACTTTCAATCCAACCATATATTTTAAATTATTTTTAATATTTTAACAAAACTCTTTATAGTAAAACTTGATTTTCCTTGACTTTTTTTCCCTTTTATTTTGAGAATTGCTTACCTACTTTTACTACTCTAAATACATACATGCATATATATTTGATTTTTCTAAATTACTCCATGTTTTATAATTTTTACCTGGCTTGTATTTGTTATTTTAAAATTAATACCTAAACTCTGTTTATTCACCAAAATACTATATCTTTTTGTAGCTTGGGCAATTTATCATAAATAAACAAAATATTAATTATATTTTAAGTAATATTTTTCATGTATTTTATAAAATTGAAGCACAATCTAAGAATTATGTCATTAATTCTTTAAAAGTTTCAAAAACTCCCTTTGATGGGGGAATGGGGGGAGCTGCTCTGCACAAGTGCGTGCACAGCAGCTCTGCTGTGCATTTAAACGGCACAGTTTTGTGCCCCAACCAAACTCTCTTTTGTGTGTTTTGTGCACGATACCTATTAAAAAAATTTATTTTAAAATTTTGAGTTCACGGTTAATTTCAAAATATTCTCTTAAGTCGACGGTGAATTTTCAGTAAAAAGAAAACTACAAAAATATGTCTATTTTGCCATCACCGCATTAAAAAAATAACGGATACCGCTCATTTGAATCTCTTTACGTCGTGTTTTCTAAATTTTATTTTTAAAAAAATTTGAAAAATTCACTGTCGACTTAAACGAATATTTTGAAAATAATTGTGAACTCGAAATTTTAAAATAAAATCTTGTTAATAGGTTTTGTGCACAAAAAACAAAAAAAAGAGTTTGGTTATGACACAAAACTGTGCCGTTTCAATGCACAGCAGCTCCCCATACCTTTTGATGGGGCATATTAGCACAAACTTGAAATTTTTCAAAGGATATAATTGCACGAGTCATTTACTTATCATGAGATTGAAGAAATAATCTTATATTAAAGAATTCTATTATCTTAAATCCAACATTTATGAGTATCTATAATTAAGTTTGGTGCATTAATTTGGGACGGATCATTACAAATACATAAATGTCCTACATATTATATGATTATCTACATATAATAGGAGTTCTATCATATTGGAATATATTTAATTCTCTCATTTCAAAACTTACAAACTTTACTTAAATAAAATAATAACAATAATAATACTAATTATTATTATTACTATTGTAGTTGTATTTGTAGTAGTGGTGGTGGCAGAGAAAATAAAAAACGAGAAAAAAGTTACTTCTATAAAAGAGAGATATTAATAAAATGAAAGAGCCCTTGTACTAGTTTATTGAGTCCGTCATTTTTTAGGTAGGTTTAATAATTCGTTAAATCTGTTTAGAAAGAGTTAATTAAAATTTGACTTTAACTAATTCAATTTGATCCAAACGCATCTCTACGCTAACAAAATCGCCAGTCCACAACCTCATAAATAATGACAAACCCTTTGTGGTTATAAAAATCTATACTGACCATATTTTGTATAATCTATAAAATTTATTTATCATAAAATAAGCAAAAGTTAAAAAAGATTCATATTATATTTTGTTATGACATAGATAGAGAAAGTTATGAGAGTAAAAGGATCATAAGTTTTTTTTTAATTTGAATTAAAAAAAGATTCATATTATATTTTGTTATTGTAAGATAATATGTATCGCTAAGCAAATTGACGACAAACCAACAAAGTTCTGTCACTTGTTGCCCTCATGTGTCTTCTCACGAAAACACTCCCTGGAATAATATGTAGTATAGATATTATCCACCAATTATTCTAAATATGTATTATTAGACTTTAAAAAAAAAAAAGGTTTAAGTTTGGATTTGGGTTTGGCAGAGGCGTGCACCGCTATTTACAACTACTTAAACTCTCAAATATTTTTTTCAAGTGTCTTTTTATTTATTTATTAATTTGAAGCTTGGGAAATGACCACATGCTAAGCATTGACTTTTGTTTACCCCCAAACTTCATGAGAAAGGTTGTAAGCAATCAATATTGACTTTTATAGAGCCTTGAACCTTATCATCATAAAATATATTGTTATAAATCATGCATTACAACCTCTCAATCTTCTCCAAACAGAAAAATCTTGTTCAACATCGAAACTTGTGAATCCTTTTCTCTCTCTCTCTCTCTCTCTCTCTCTCTCTCTCTCTCTTCGAGAATCAAGCTAAGGCACATCAGAAACAAAAATCAAGTTGAATATGAACCACCCACTAGCACGAGGAAACTCAAACTTCCACGCATCCACTCACAACATTGGACAAAGCCATTGTATGTAATATATCAAGGGCGCCGCATTTCAAAAACTAGGGTGACGATATCCTGACATTTCTTTTAATTATATATATTCATGTAAAAATTTATACAAACCCTCACATAAATATATTGTAAAAAAATATTAAAACACGATATAACAGTATGTTAAGATCACTCAATAATTTTTTCCATTTGTATTTGTTAGGTGTGGTGTACAACTTGAATACAGGGTCACAATTGACTGCTTTTTTTGTTTCTTTGCTCCTTTTGAGACCATAAATGCCACCAAAGTAAGAGAGAGATTAATTGGAGAACTAATTAGGTAAAGAATCATTTATTATTCGTAGTTCCTTTTGTGGGGTTAGAGCTCTATTTTCTATCTCTAAAATCTACCATACTTTTATGACAGCTCAACAAATATTAAATACCAGAAAGCTGGCTTTTCCAGGGGAACATCCCAATATCTAATGGCCACAATTTTTAAAGGACGCACTCCTTTTAGTTTTATATATATAATATTATTTTTTTATTTTTATTATGTAAAATTACTAAAATACACTTCTATTATATAATTTTATTTTTTTCTTGTGTTTAAATTATTATACTACCCCACAATTAATTAAAAGTAATAATTTTTATTTTTTGTCTTTATTCAATTTTTTTTGTATTTATTTTTTTTGTAATTTTTTATAGTTTATTTGTTCGTCTCGATGAAAGAAATTTAAAAAGTATAAAATTATATTCAAAAGCTAAAAAAATATTTACTAAAAATAAAAATAATATTTTAAGCTTATTTTTTGTTTTCTGAATTATTTTTATATTTTGCACATTACTTTATAATTTTCTAAAATCTCCTGTCGAGACGAACTAATAACCATCAAACAAATTGATACAAAATAAAAAATTAAATTTTTTTTCCAAATAAGGACAAAAAAAATAATTAGACAGTAATTCAATAATTATTACAGGCTAAATAGATCCTCAATAATTCAAAAATTAAAATTTTATGGAATTGTATGAACAAAAAATAATTGCATGTAATTTTTGTTCGAGCCTTTCTTTTATTTAAGATTTATTTAGTCTGCAGTAATTATTAAATTATTGTCTGATTATTTTTTTTCTTATTTAAAAAAATTAATTTTTTCCTTTTTTATCAATTTTTTATGGCTATTAGTTTGTTTTGATTTTAGAAAAATATAAAATGATGTCCGAAAACTAAAAACAAAAAAAATAAGGTCAAAATATTATTTTTTTAGAATTTGTTTTTGCTTTTAGTGAATTTTTTTAGCTTTTGAATATAAATTTATACTTTTTAGATTTCTTTGGTAGAGATAAACCAATAAACTATAAAAGTAACTCAAAGTTAAGAAATAGAAAAATAAATTTTGATAAAGACAAAAAATAAAGATTATTTACTTTTAATTAATTATAAGGATAGTATAGTAATTTAAACACAAAAAGAATAAAGGTTATGCAATAGAAAGGGACTTTAGTAACTTTATATAATAAAGACAAAAAAAATGAGTACACGAGGCTAAAAGGGGTGTGTAAAAATCAATTCCCTTTTTAAAAAACAACTTTAGGACCATGGTTTAGTCTAATACCATAAGAATAAGTCAATTAACACATTAAATTATACATCAAAGTGTACATCATGCTTACGTGACATATTATTATAAGGTAAAATATAAAAATGGGTCTTATAAATTTTGATGTGTTCGAATTAATGGATGTCATATAGATATAATATATAATTTAATATGCAACGTGATGTATTAATAGCATTGTTCATACTAGAATGGACTTTACATAGAGTAAACTAATGGTGGGATGTAAGCCAAGGTTTTAAAATTCGGCTTACAGTTTTTGCTCATTGAATGAGATTAAAAATTATATTCGTATTGTCCGATTATGTTACATAAAGGTTGTTTCTGTTTAATGAACCGGTTCACGGTTGTTACAGTTAATTCTCAACTCTTACGGTAATTTAAACACTTTAAATACGTTATTTTTGTTCAAAATTTTTTTTTTATATTTACAACTAACGAGGGTAAAAATATAATTTAAAAAATACATATACTCCCCTTGACAGACGTCTGAGTTCGGCACCAAACAGAAAGTACGTCATGACACACGTGCCAATCACGTGAGGGTTTGGTCAACCTGAGAAGGGTCATTCGCACTTTATTCGAGTCGAGAAGGTCGAATATGCGATTAGCCAATCTGAGGAAGATGGCTTGGTAAGCAGCCGACCTGAGAAAAGTGGCCCAACGTCTTGCCGACCTGATAAGGGCAAATCGAGATACCATCAGCCCGAGAAACGCGATGAGTGACTGTTATGCCGAGATAAGACAAAATCCCGATTAAGTTGAGATAGAATTCTAATAGATATGGATGAGAAATTTTTGGCCAATTTAATTAATACAAGAAGTATTGGTTAAATGAAACTCTAATAGCATAAGATAACTGCTTAGTAGAAAGTTATCTCATTAGTAGTCAATCAGAAGACACTTCACTCCAGTCAGAATTTTAAGATAATTATGATTAATAAAAAATCTATAAATAAAGTTCCAAGTCAACAGAAAAAGATATATTCTAACTCGTGCATTAATTCACTTGCTAATAGAGAATATTAGCTTGAGTTTTATATTTCATCATGTGAGTTTTGCCTAACTTAGTCATCTGAGTGTCTTCCTGTCACAGCGGCAAATGTGCTTTGACGGTTTATTATTTTGCAGATCAGAGGTCTACCAAATTGAGAGTATTATTTTTGCTGGATAGTGAGGTATTGGATTTTTGTCGTGATTGAGAAAATCAACCCCTCCACAATTAGTGCCGTCTGTGGAAAAACTAACAACTCATGGCTGAAACACCTAAGAAAGATCAGAGGAACGAACATAACGGGAGGGACAAGTCCAGATCTCCTCTCCCGATTCCCCAGAAATCGAGGGGACCCAAGAAAGAAGTTCTAAGGGTCCCATCCCCCAAGCTAACTAGGGGCAATCTGGAGAACAGGCGATGCCTCCTACCATCCCACTACCAGTCGCACCTCCCGCATCACTAATGGCTCTTCTGCCTTTGTCAACATTGCCATTAGTTTTGGTAGAACAACGTCCTGATCCTCCGTGAGAAGCCGAGAGGTCAAGAACAAGGGAAAAATCTCAAATACCAACCCAGAATGATGGAGGGAGACGATCCCAAACTCGTGATGAATCTCGTCAAGACGAGAAGAATAGTAACATTGATCGAGTCCAAAGGCGAGACCAAGAGATTGACGAGATGAGGCATTATATACGCCGAATGGAAAGAGAAAATCAAAACCTCCACAAACAGAGAGATCCTGCTCGGTCAACCATATCTGGACGTGACAAACGTTTAGAGACCGACCCTTTGCGTCGGGATAGCCAACAAATTCAAAGACCCCAAGGAGGGGACCAGCAAGTTGGAGCATTCTCCAACATGGGTCGACAACCTCCAGTCCAACTGTTCCTCGATATGCGCGACTGGCTGAACCAGCGGGCAAGAATGGCTCTAAATGTTAATCATACGATGGTAGCTCCAGTAGCACCCCTAGCTGCTCAAATCCCCGACGTAAAGGCATGGTTGAATCAACAATTGGGGTTAAATCAACCGGAGGACGATGAAAGTCATAAGAAATTACAGCAATTGGTAGTGTCACCACTGTCAGTTCAGATCGAAACGGAGGACTTACCCAAAAAGTTTGTCCCTCCAAAGTTTTCTATCTACAATGGGAGAATGGATCCGATGACTCACATTAAAGGATTCGTGAACTCCATGATGATTTATGTAGGCCACGACAGCCTACACTGCAAAGTTTTTTCCTTAAGTTTAGGAGAGACAGCCCTGAATTGGTTCCAGACCCTCTCTCCTAGGTTTATCACTAGTTGGAGATAACTGGCAGACCAGTTCCTCAAGCGATTTGTGGCCAACCGAGCTCAAAAAAAATACGTTAATACGCTTCTAGCTTTGAGATAGAGATTCGATGAGGATCTAAGGTAATATGCAAGAAGGTACTAGGCCACTCACAATGAAATCGGAAACTGTACAGAGGCCTACGCAGTGGAGTCTTTTAGGTTGGGATTATCATCCCGAGAACGGTTGAGATAATCCCTAACTATTGATCCTCCCAGCACCATTGCCGATCTAATAGGGAGGGTGAAAAAGTACGCAAAGTTTAAAGACGAGGTCCGTCGAGATACGAATCGATCCACCAGCCGGGTGCATAGGAATGCGGCAGTTGAACCAACAATAAAGAGGCCAAGAACTAAAGTGGCCAAAGTAGTGCAAGTAAGAAAAGAACGCAAACTGTCTGGTCCACAAGCATATAGAGCACTTCGGAGAGTATTCAATACCCCGATCTTCAAACTGAACTGGCCGTTGAAAGATGAGTCATTCTGGAAGTGGCCACCTGCCTCAGGGAGAGAACCCGTGAGGCGGGATCCGAACAGAGATTGATGTAGCTATCACCGAAACAATGGCCACATCACGGAGAAGTGCAAGGCGCTGAAACGGTTCTTAGAAGAACTAGTTGAAGTTGGGCACCTCAGACGATTTGTGGCCGACCAAGGGCAACCACAAATTCAAACTGCACCAACGGACACAGAATCCTCTGAGGAGGAGGTAATGGCGATTGGAACAGTTCATGTCATACATGTGGCGATGCCAATCTTAGACAAAAAGAAAGTTCGGTTCCAAAAACGCCGCAAAGGGCACGAGCATCATGTCCAGCATCTTGGACAAAAACAAAAGGAGCCGAACCTCCTTTTTATAATATAGACTTGGCCCCTTAATCTATGTATAACTCCTAATAACTTCCCGCCATCAAAGACGTTGACACCCATTTAAATGGGTATTTTCCTTATAAGAGAACCTTATGTTTAGGACTTAAAATAAATAATAAAATAGTTAAATAGTTTTACAAAGATTGAACCAATAACCTAGCTACTACTTAAACCAAAAACAATATATTGAACAGCGTGAAACGCAGAACCCATCAAACCCAATTCAATCAATATAAGTATTTGTAGTGGATCGAGTTGGCATCAGATTGGACCATTGCCTGGGTGAAGTGTAGCAACCAAGTCCAATGGGTCGGATCGAAAGCTTAATGTGGTCCGCAAGGTCTTGCACAACTGGTCCTCTTTCGATGATTGAATCCAAATGATTTGACCAATTTGGCCACACCCGTCTTCCACATGTCCTTCAAGTGGGTCGGTTTTGACACGTAGTGTTTGACCTAGCATCTGGTACACATGCATGATGTTAATAGTGGCAACTATGATTTTTGATGTTACCAAAAACTTATTCCGCACATGCTAACTTGAAACTCAAGTTAGGTCCGCCAATACCAGGAGCGGAGGCTCATGGTGGGGGAGGTGGCATGGGCCACCACCCATTTTCAAAATACACCAAAAAAAATTCACAAAAAAATTATGTTTCGCTTCTTTAACACATTTATTCTTTTTTTTTTGTCACATAACTCTTAATCTTCATTTTTTATTTTGACCTCAAAATATACATATTGTTAATGGATTATAATTTATGAATACAATCTAAATCTGCATATTTTATTCTTAGCTTATCGACAAGTAATTATTTAGTAGTCTTGAGATACTGTTACAAAGTGTCCCAATATCTTACATCACTACACATGAAGCTCATACATTTATTAGTACTGAACCACAAATGAATATGTGGCAGTGGTTTTTGGGACATTACGTGACAGTGTCCCAACATCACTCAATAATTTTTCTTATTTCATGGTGTCACATATTTTATTCTATTTTATTTATTTCTTTGTTGTTGTAACACGTGTTCAACCTTATAGAGAAAAATAAATTGGGGAAAGTGACCCATTACTGATTGGTTTATTCACATTTCGTCACCTCCAAAATTCATTTCTAACTCTACTCCTGGCCAATATAAGGTAATTGGAGGATTAAATGTAAGCATGGTTGGCCCCGTGATAAGCCTCGCAAGTCTCCAGGCTTAGACAACCCCCAAGCGTGGGGCAACAATTTTTTTATTAGAAATTCATCGAAAAAAATTATTATTAATACTAAGTACTGGGTGTTGATACCGTAATACACCTCGTATGACCGGTTCAACATGTCATATTTGGCATACGTGCGATACTTAATTATCAATTTTATCGGATAATTCACGTTTGGTAGTTTTTGTAAAATTTCAGATTTTTTTTATATATTGAAAAAGGTGTTAGACTGACGAAATGGTGAAATCCAAAACTTCTGAGAAGCCCCGACACCCGAGGAAGGATGGAAGCATGATTGGAAGAAGTGCCGAGGCCAAGAGTGATGCGAAGCTCAAAGAAAATGCGAAAAAAGATAGAAGAATCAAGAAAAGAGAAAATCTGACCTGACCTGATGATCAGGTCAGGTTGAAACCTGACTGAAACATCTAGTCAAGTCATCCAGTCAGATTTCAAAGAAAAGTACAAAAAAATTTCAGAGATCTGATCTGACCGGTCAGATCAGGACCTGACTGGAACCTGACCAGTCAGGTTTGGACGCGAATTATGAAGATTTTTTGTAATTTCTTATTTTTGTTTAATCATTTTAAGTAGTTTCCTATTAGAATTAGGCAATCTTTCACTTATCTTTTATTTATTCTTTTTGTAATTAGTTTTCTTTTAGGATTAGGAATCTTTTTCCTAATTTTTCTCCTAGGTTTCCCTTATTTAAGTACCTAGGAGGTTTAGATCTAAACACAATTTTCCTAACATTAGTTTTCAATAAGTTTTCATTGTTCAAGCAAAAAAATTTCAACAATTTCTATTCCAATTTCATTCAATTATTTCAAGTTTTGTTCAAATTTTCGGTAAGAATATTTGGAGATTTATTGCGTTCATCACTTCTAGTAAGATGTTTTCAATTTATTATTTCGTTTTTAATGTTAATATGCTAGGCTAAATCTTTAGGCAATATCCAAGGATGAATTTCATCCCATGATTTACGGTTTCAACATCTTCTCATATTTTTTCACCGTTTATTCAAAATTGATTCAAATTCTTATTTTTTGAACCAAACAAAGAGTGTTATGCTCTTGATCAATCGTCACCATTAATTTGGTACGATTGATACTTGGATCGATGTCCTCCTATGATTTGA
>JABCMJ010002417.1:0-13499 GCA_014822125.1 Arbutus unedo
CCAGGCAAAAATCAAACAAGTCATTTCGGCCAAGCAGATCATGTCAGTGAACTTGCGTTCAAAATGCCCACACCCAGATACACCGGTCAAGGGCACCATCTTATTCTCCGATGGAGACCTCAAAGGCCTCCAAATGCTACACAACAATGTTCTAGTCGTATCTCTCTCCATCGGCAATTCCTTGGTTCGTTGAATCTTGGTGGACCAAGGCAGTTCTGCCCAGGTTATGTACTACTCCTTGTTCAGGGCACTGTGCCTCAAGGAGTTAGGCTTCCATAGGCTGGGTTTAACTTAGCCCATGTTTGGCCGCTCGCCAAGATCAAGCTTCCCATCCACTCCAATTCTAGAACAGTTGAAGTGGAGTGTGTACTGGTCGACGTGCCGAACCCCTACAACGCTATCATCAGTTGGGTGTGGCTACACAAGGTGGGTTTCATGGCCTCAACATACCATTAGGTCCTACGATATGGCGACTCATGGGCAGGAGGAAGTAGAAGGGAATCTGTTGGTTGCCAATAAATGCTATATGCCAGCCTTGAAGAGTAAGGTAAGCCAAAGCAGGTGTAGTGGGTGGAAGTACCGGATGCCCCGATACTAGAAGATGTTAGCACAAAGGTTGCAGAGAAGGAAACGAAGGACCCGATTGATGTGCCAGCAAATGATGCAAACTGTCACAAGACCTTCCTGCTAGGGTCTAACCTCAGAAGTCAAACAACGGGACATGGCATCCTTCCTTCAGCAGAACAAAGAGGTGCTTGCATGGACACCATATGAAATGTCGGTGGTCGACCCTTCCTTTTTGGCGATCAGTTATTCAAAAGCCTTTGCTGGACGATAGCTCATCCTGAAGTTGTGATCGAAGAAGTTGGTCATCTATTGGAAATTGGGGTTGTACAAGAGGTGCAGTACCCAATATGGCTTGCCAACATGGTCGTGGTCAAGAAGAAGAACGACAAGTGGCGGGTTTGTGTAGATTACACAAATTTCAACGATGCTTGCCCAAAGGACTGATTTCTTCTAGCAAGGATTGACCACCTAGTGGATTCAACTATTAGGCATGCTAGGTTAATCTTCATGGATGCCTACTGTGGCTACCACCAAATTGCAATGCACATACCTGACAGAGAGAAGACAACCTTCATCATCCTCCAAGGGAACTTCTGTTATAAGGTTATGCCCTTTGGCCTCAAGAATGCTGGGACCAGCTACCAAAGGATGATCACCAAGATGTTCAGAAAATAGATTAGTGATACTATGGAAGCCTACATCGATGACATGGTCATCAAGAGTCGGTAGGAAGCCTACCATCTCACTAACCTCAATAAGATCTTCAATATCCTAAAGCTTCACAAGCTCAGTCTCAATGTCAAAAAGTGCACCTTCATTGTCAAATCCGAGAAATTCCTCAGTTTTCTAGTTACAAGAAAGGGCATTGAGGCCAACCTCAATCATATCACAATTATCAATCAACCGGAGGCTCCTTCCACTATAAAAGGGGTTCAAAGACTAACCGGCGTGGCCTCCGCACTGAACAAATTCATTAGCTGGTCGTTCGACAAATGCCGCCCCTTCTTTGAGCTCTTTTAGAAATGCAGTCAAATGAGTTTCAACTAGAGTCCGAGTGCGACCAAGCGCTCCAAGACCTAAAGCACTACTTGTCCTCAGCACCTCTGCCCACAACGCGAAAAGAGTAGGAGGTACTTTTTATTGATCTAGTCATGTCTTAGCATGCGGTCAGCTCGGTCCTGGCTAGGCAAGAGGGCAAGGATCATCTCCCCATATACTACACAAGCATGATCCTCATAGTGAAAGGATCCGATATTTCCATCTCGAGAAACTTGCATTGGCTCTGATCTCGACCTTGAGGAAGCTAGTACTATATTTTCAAGTGCACACAATAACAATACTGACCGAGCACCCTCTGAAGGCCTTATTTCAGAAGGTTGACTTGTCTAACAAGATTTCAAAGTGGGTCATCGAGCTAGCCAACTTTGATATCCAATACCAACTAAAAACGACAATCAAAGGATAGGTCCTCACAGATTTCATTACAAAATTTGCACCAAGCACGAGCAGACACCCTCAGGTGTTGAACGCTTATCCAATCGAGAACAAACAGTGGAGGCTTCTGCATGACAATGTTTAGAAGTTATACATTGATGCAGCATCCAACAACTATGGCACAAGCGACACGGTGGTGCTCATCTCCCCAAAAAGAATTTTACACAAACATGCCCTCTAGCTAAAATCCATAGGCACCAACAATGAGGCCAAGTATGAGACCCTCCTTTGTGGGACTTTGATTTGCCAAGGATCTCGGAGTCACTGATCCGAAAGCTTATAGTGACTCATAATTGGTGGTCAATCAACTTGTGACACCCCAGCCAGGCTTTGGTGCTAGCTGTGAGTCCGGCGTTCGGGAGATGGTGTTTCAGTGGGACATTCGGAGGGTTGATCAAAGGTCCCACATCACATGGTAAATGTAAGTTCGGTGGTATTTATAAGATTATGAACTTTCCTTATACAAGGCCTTTTAAAAAATTGTAAAGGTGCCAAAATCTATTAGAATTTCATAGTTAAGTGTGCTCGTTCTGGAGCAATCTAAAGATGAGTGACCTACTGGGAAGTCCAAGGGGTTTGGGCAACCAAAGTGGACAGTATTGTACAAGGCAGAAGCAGGTCATTATAAATGATATCAGAGCTTGCACCACCCAGAAATGTGAAAAATCTTGGCCCCACACGAGGACGTGTGTTCCAAAGTGGGGGAGATTGTGACACCTCAGCCAGGCTGTGGTGTTAGTTGTGAGTCCGACGTCCAGGAGATAGTGTCTCAATGGGATGTTCGGATGGGTGATTAAGGGTTCCACATCACTTGGTGGATGTAAATTCGGTGGTATTTATAAGATTGTGAACCTTCCTTATACAAGGCCTTTTAATAAGCCGTGAAGGTGCCAAAATCTATTAGAATTTCACAGTTAAGCATGCTCGTTTTGGAGCAATCCAAGGACGAGTAACCTACTAGAAGTTTTAAGAGATTTGGACAACCAAAGCGGACAATATTGTACAAGGCAAGAGCGGGTCATTACGCAACTGTTCAAAAATTACGAAGCCCGGGACGACAGGATGTCCCAGTACATGGAGAAGGTAAAAAGGTTTACCCCACAAGTTTAAAAAATTCAACCTTGAGTAGATAGTATGGGAATAAAATGCCCATGTCGATGCCCTGGCAGGACTGGCCTCAACACTTTATACCAAGGGGCAGAAAACAGTCTCTATACATGTTATTCCAAAGCCGAGCATTGAGAACAATGAGGTTGTCGGGCAAGTTAACTGCATTGCTCTCGGGCCCAGCTAGATGGACCCAATCATGTCACATTTCAAGGATGATGTCATACAAGACAACTGGAGAGATACACACAAGCTAATTCACAACGCAGCCTAGTTCGAGCTAGAGTCTGATCATAAGTTCTACTGTAAATCATTCGCCGAACCATACCTTCTATGTGTGCACCCCGAGCAAACTAGTGTCTTATAGCTGCAACTACTACTTAAGAGGAAGGCCACTAGTACACCGAGCCCACATACAAGGGTACTAGTGGTCGAACATGAAGCAAGAAGTGGACAAGCTGGTCCGAGAGTGTGACCAATGCCAGAGTTTCTCCCCTCTTCTCCACCAACATGCTGAACAAGTGAAACCTCTCTCCGTCCCCTGGACGCTGGCCCAATGGGGGCTCGACATCATCGACAATTTCCTCATAGCACTAGGAGGCTTCAAATTCCTAATCACTGCCAAAAACGTCTTCACCAAGTGGGTGGAGGCTGAGCCCCTAATCACCATACAAGATTAAGACTCTCAAGAGATTTGTTTGGAGGAATATTGTGTGTAAGGACCCATAATTTAATGTTCGGGACATTATTTAATGTGTGATATTATAGTGGATTATCCAATTTGGGGCATTTGGATGATATAGAGTAAGTTTGGGGCTTGGGGGTAACATGTTGTTTAATCTATGGGGCTTGGTGTAATTTTTATATACGTAACATTTATACATCATATTTTGGTTTGTGGGCTTATACACTAAACCCTCTTCTCGCATATCTCTCTCACTCGATTGCCATCTTCAAATCACCAATATGAAAATCTTTCACCATTTCCGAATTCCTTTGAGATTCTTTGTAATTCCTTAGTGCTTGGTGGATATCCAAAACTTGATCGCATTTCCTCGCCCAGAGGAGGAGATTTCAAGTTCTATGAGCTTTTGGAGCTAGGGTTCGTCATCCGAAGTTCAGTCATTTGATCTAAAGCTTGAGATAGAGATGTTTCACCTCTTTTACGTATTTATTATTGGTATTGGTTGCATTATTGTAGTTGTTAGTTGAAATCTTTAAGTTGTGAATGTTTTGATTGCAGCCTTTGCATTTCTGTCGAACCTAGAAATCGCCTAGGTCGCTCAAGTGACCTTCACATCACTTGAGCAACATGTATAATTTTTGGTTACATGCAATATATTGCAAGCACATCCGTCCGGTCCATACAGACCTGGGACACGTGACAGAGTCACCGTGATTTGTGGCCTACAACGTGACATTCTCGACTGATGTTCTAGGCAATCTATTGGGAACTCTCTCTATAAATATTTTAAAGGCACTCTAATCTTAGGTACGTTCACTATTCACTCTCAAGTACTTTAGTTACTTTGCTCTCTTTCCTCATCGAAAGACTAACTTAAGCATCAGAGTGCCCTCCGGAGACCCAACCCTGATTGGCGTTAACATATTGTTTGAGTATTTTGTAGTTCAGCGAGGGGTGATCAAAGCTCAAGCGGAAAGTTTGAGGAGTGAATTCTGTTTGAAAATAATATCATTCTATAATTCTAGAGGGATATTATTCTATATATAATAATATTATTATATCTATGTAAAGAAACAAATAATATTCTATATCTATATAGAATAATGTTATTTTCTTACTATTATTCGTTTCTTTACATGTATTATTTTCTTTCTTGTTTTATTTCCTTAGTTGTAATATTGCCTTTCATTACTCCATCTCTTCCTATATAAGGGATGGTTGTATCATTCATAAATAAGTAAAAATACAATTGACTTGACTATAATTAGTTCCTTATTTTTTATTTAGTATCAGAGCCAGGTTGGTCACAATTCTACCATCGCCGCCAAATCCTCTCTTTGTAGTACCAGCACCACTGCTAGGCTCTTTTTCGAGCCTAATTTCCTGTTCTTTTATTCGGTTTGTTTTGGTTGTAAACCACAGTTTGGTCACTTTTTTGTGACTTGTTGATGATTTGAAGGTTAATGTTGAACGAACCTCAGGTGGTTGTGGTTGTTAACCATAGTCTGAATGTTAGTGCTGAACGAACCAAGCGTTTCCCGTTCTTGTGTTCAAGTTGTTGTGATTGTTAAACACAGTTTGGTCAGTTTTTCGCAACTTATTGATGATCCACAATGCCTAAAAAAACAAAGTTTTTGTTGAAATCATCTATTGACAAACTTGGTCTCATGAATGCTTTCGTCCCAACTTGAGGGGAAGTGTTGAAAATAATATCATTCTTTATATTTAGGGGAAAATTATTCTATATCTAATATTATTATATTTATGCAAGGAAACAAATATTATCTATACTATATATTATTGAAGGGAGTGTTTTTGTGAGAAGGCGTCTGGGAGCGACAAGTGGTAGGAATTTGTCGGTTTGCCATTAAAAAAATTTAGTGATACATGTTAGCTTACAACAATAAAATATATTATAATATAAATATTTTTTGAATTCAAATTCAAAGAACTTACCATATTTCATATCTGATACTTTTACTCTTATAACTTTCTCTATTTATCTATAACTATACACATACATGTACATATAGTTTTCTCTATTTAATTTTGAATTTCAAAATGAAAATAAAAATAATGTACATATTCTTACATAGAAATAAAATTTGATCTACAGCTTCTTCCAAATAAATAAATATATCATTTTTCATATTTCATTACTCTTGAATTTGTTTTTTTATAAAAGTATTGCGTCTTTTTTTTAACTTTTGTTTATTGTACTATGAATGTATTTTATAATTAAAAAATTAATATTATACAAAATATGGTGAAGATAAATCTCTATAACCACAAAGAATTTGTTATTATTGATGAGGTTATGGACTGATGGTTTTGTCACCGTAGGAATGCGTACGGGTCAAATTGAATGAGTTGAAATCGAATTTTAATTAATTAATCAATTCTAAGCAGGTTTAGCGAGAAACTGTTAGTGCTTTTGAAACTGTTAATTAATCAATCCACACAATAAACTTGTTTAGTAAGCTTTTGAAACTGTTAGTACACGGTTTAGTTCACCATAAACCCTAATGGGACCAGGTTGTTAGGGCCCATTAGGCTAGTCCTATTCACATTACTTTATTATAAATAAACATCTCACCACTCAATATGAGTGTGAGTTTTCTCCTAACATGGTATTAGAGTCGTGTTCAAGAATATAAACCCTAACCCTAGGCTCCTCCGGGGCAGCCACCACTTTTCTGGCGGGGTCACTTTTCTGTCGTTGCCCCTCTCTATGTCGCTGCTTCCGCCGCAGTCGCCGCCACTTGCTGCAACTCCCTAGTTGTTGTAGCTTGCTGCTGCCTACTGCAAGTCCTGGTTGCTGCTGCCTCATACTGTAACTCCCTGGTTTCTGCAGCATGTTCTTCTGATTTGATCATGATTGCTACTCTATCGCTGTTTTAATCCGTTCTAGAGCGCATTCTTATGCGGTCATAGGTTGATGGTTGTATTCACTGGGCTTTAGTGGATCTGTTCAGATTGTTAAAAAAGGGGGGACTCCATCATGTCGACTACCGACGAATCTCCATCCACTATTCCATGAGCCTCACCTATGGTGCCTTGCAAGACACCCCAGCCTCAGATATTCTCCTCGTCCACCCGCTTGGTGGAAACCAAGTTTACTGGCCCATCCACTTATGTTTTATTGCGAAAGAAGGTCCTAAAGGCTCTTCAGGGCATGGATCTGGATTCACACTTGACAGATAGCCCTTCTTCCAAAATTGCTCCTACATACTGTTCTTGGTTTCAAGATGATGCCCGACTGTTTACCCAAATTCTAAACTTTCTGGATGAGTCTGTTGAGATACTAGTCTCCAATGCTAATACTGTGAGGGAGATTTGACAGTCCTTGGCCGATACCTGTTTCATTGCTAATGATCTATCCTGCCTATTTGATGTGATGAAGGGTTTCTTCCAATAACATTTTTCTCTTTTTTTTATTTTCACCACCACTAGCACTACTTCCACAACTACAATAATAATAATAATAATATATTATTATTATTATTATTATTATTATTTTATTTAAGTAAAGTAAGACTATTTCTTCAATCTCATGATGAGTAATAATCCGTGCAATTATATCCTTTGAAAACTTTGTCGTAATTGATTTTTGATTTGCGCTAATATGTCCCACCGAAGGGAGTTTTTGCAACTTTTAAAAAATATGAGTGACATGGTTCCTAGATTGTACTTCAATTTTATGAAATACACGAAAAATATTACTTAAAATATAATAATGCTTTATCTTATTTATGATAAAAACGTCTAGGCTATAAAAGGATATAGTATTTTGGTGAATAACAGAATTTAGGTATTGATTTTGAAATAACAAATACAAGTTACGTAAAAATTATAAAACATAGAGCAATTTAGGAAAATTAAATATATATATGCATGTATGCATTTAGAATAGTAAAAGTAGGTAAGAAATCCTCAAAATAGAAGAAAAAAAAGAAGGCAAGAAAAATCATATTTTTATTATAAAGAATTTTTGTTAAAATATTAAAAATAATTTAAAATATATGGTTGGATTGAAATTTTGTATTATTTTAAATTTTTTTTTAATGATTATCAAATTGATTCATTATTTAAAAGGAGAGTGATATTCCCTCTTATTGACAGTCATTATATGATAGATGTTAATATGTTTTAAGAACTTTCATATGCATTAATAGTTAATTATGAAAGTGGCACAACAAGAAGAGGAAGACGTCGTAGTGCAACGAAAAAATCTGTAAGGACCTGTGTTTTCATAATTCTTTTAAAATAAATGTTTCATATTTTTAATCCATGTTTCGTGTGAACTATTTAAATTATCGCAACGTAGATTAATATTAAAAATTTGAATTGAAGTTTTACATTTTATGTTTTAAGTACATAATTAAACATTTTTTCCATGTGTGTGTGTGTGTCTATATCTGGTTATGTGTGTGTGTGTGTGTGCGTGCGTGTGTGTATATATATATATATATATATATATTTGTATATATCTTATCTTCAGACTTATATTTTTTTTCCCTCCCATGTGCACCTCTCACTCACCCTGACCTCACCTCCTATACTTCCTATTCCTGTTATTCCCTACTTCCTAGCTCACAACCCACCTCCCATCAGCACACCATGGAAGTTTCATCCATGGCTGCCAAGCCTTGACCCCAACTCCTTTGTTTCTCCTTCCTTGGATTTCAATGGTTGTTTCCCACACGTTTGATGAGTTTCTATCCTTGCCTATAAATACACTTCCATGTCTTTGGTTTTCATTCACTATTGTTGTGTTATCCCGAGATTGAGAGAGAGCAAAAGATTGAGAAAAAAGAGGAAGAAACAAAACCTAGTTGACAATTTCACAATTTGGAGCTTGTGCCACTTTCAATCAATCATATTCATTCTTATTCCTCATCTAGAAGTAAGTTTTTCAATTCTTGGTTCTCAATTTTAATGTTTAGAGAATGTTCATATATGTGGAGTACTTCAATGGAGGAAGTAGCTCTGCCAATTGGAGAAGACGACATTCTCAACCGGATGGTCAAAGGTGGCCCATCTGGATAAACCCCATTGTTGTATCTCAATTTTTATTTAGAAAACACATCACATCCGGATGACCTTCACTGCTGTAAATGGACTTTTTTGTTTTAGACAGATTTCTGACCCAAACTTCAAAACAACCGTCTGAATAATAAGTGACTCAGAATGACCTCAAATTTGGTAACATGATAGGTCAATATGTTAGATTGCATCTCCACTTTGAACTAATGCATTTGGACTTATAAAACTCCGTTTATCGATGTGTTAGTAAACTGTGGCAGATTGTGACCAAGTATCTTATCGCTATATTTTGACCAACGTAAAGTCACCTCCAAATCTTAAGCGCTTCATAAGAAATATTCCCAACATATTGAACTACGTCCTCGTAAAATTATAGAACATTTGAAGTTGAATTCATACCTTATTTTTACGAATTTATAAACTAAAATTTGAAGACAAGGACTAGAGATTTCTATTTTAACTTTTTCGGATCCCGAAACCTCCCATGCTCACTCATTTTTTCTTGTTAGGAAAACACATATGCTAAATCAAGAATGTTTGAGCTTTAGGACATGTAACCATCATTTTGCCTCGTAAACTAGTATTTCAACCGGATGACCCAAAACCTATCCAACCAGATGAAGTCACCCTCAATATCCTATTTTGCCTTAAAAGCAGACTAACAACCGGATGGCCAAACCCATCCATCCGAATGAGTTATGCCACTATTTCGTTTTACTATCTTAGATATTCAGTCCAACTAGATGCCCATGTTATTTCCATCTAGATGACCTAAACTTAGCCATCCGGATGGCTTGCGCCTCTAAATATTAGTTGACATGGAAACCTTCAATTCGACCGGATGAACCTAGATAACCCATCCACATGAATTTTACCTCTGGAAGTTATTTATACTTAGAAAACTCCAATCCATTCGTATGGCCCTTAAGAATCCATCCGGATAACTTTCATCTTTGGAAGTCATCTTACCTTAGAAACATGAGCTTTAACTGGATGAACCTTAAACCTCCAACTGAATAAATTTACCCTTAGCCTTAGAAATTATACTTTAAACAACTAGAAAGCCTTCACAAATCTCTAACACCTATGCAATAAGATTATTATCATTTGCCTCTGAGTGATGTTAGTTCATTTAAAGCATACTTAGATTACTATTCAAACTTTACGCTTCGAAATGATTAAATTACATTGTGTCATGCCATCTTATTGTGTTAGAATGTTATTTATATTCTCTGAAACACATCATTTTATTTTTGTAATGCCATGATGATATATGCTTTATACTATGAAATCAAATCGCACGATTACCGTGAAGGCATGATTTATTTATGTGGATTTATGAATTTAGAACGTTGTTGATAAATGATAATTAGGCGTCCCATGGGTGCCCGACTCTGTAAACTATTGGAAATTGTGAATGTTGGGTATTGTTGTGAATATATTCTCCGTGAGAATATCTATGGTTGTCTTTAGCCGTGATGCGACTTAACCCGAGTTTTGTCTGAACCAAAGGTGTGATGGACCCAAGCGATGTAATTTAGGCATATCATGCATATAGCCAAACTATGTTCACGCCATGTTATATTTAGCATTAGCATGGCTTTTGATTCAGTCTAGTGGCAATCAAGTGAGTTAAATGTATTTTGATGTTGGCATGGTAAGAAACATATGATATCTTGGGAGAACAAATTGATTGGGAACATGATGAATGGGAACATGACGGTTGGGTGTATTGCGGTTGAGAAGCATGGTTAGCATGGCGGTCGGGATCGTTATCGTTCGGAAGCACCATAATTGGAAACATTGATTGGAATATATATAACGTGGTCATAATTGAAAACATTGATCGGATATATATGACGTGGTCATAATTGGAAACATTAATTGGATATATATGACGTGATCGCAATTGGAAACATGGATTGGATATATATATGACTTGGTAATACTTGAATTGGTTAAATTGAGAACTCTAATAGTATCTAGAATATTGTGATATCACCAATCAAACGAGACTTGACATTTTGATATTTTATTTCAGTACTTACCTGTTATCATTTTCGCATATATTATTCATTCATAATTAAGCATCATGATGCTCCAAACATTAAAAAAGAAATCTAAAAGGTAGGATCTTCTTATAGATTGTTACAACTCATAGTGCATTTTTTTTTTTGCCTCTGTCGTTTCATGCTAGGTATGGATGAAGATGGAGCAGAACCCGAATACTCAATCCAAGAGGATACCTGTCCAGAAGATGACGTTGTTGAATCTTGGTTCACCTAGTTAGTCTAGAATTGCTCTGACTTTCTTTAAAAAGTCTTTTTGATACATTTTTTGTCAGCAACTTTATTTTTGAACTTATGTATTTTGTCAAGAAATGATTATCTGTATAATATTTTATGTTTTTGAATAAAAGATTAGAAATTTTAATTACTTTATGAAATAATAAATGTTTTATGTCAAGACCTCAATTTTCAACCAATTATTAATACATTTAATTATAGGAAAATCCTCGTAGTTCTCACCAAATACCCAAAATAGGTCTTCAATCATAAACCAAAGTATTCCAAATTCTAGCAGTTTACAAAAGTCAGTTTCAAATATTACATTAGGATTAGAACATTCAAATAAACTAGAGTTATATTACATCTTTATTTCAAAAGATAGATGGAAATATGTCAGATAACTCCACGGATGCAACTCATAAATGCCATGCAAAAATCCAAGTACTCCATGCCAACCTCGAGCTAAACGTTAGGAACTGGACCTGTAAAACAAATACGGGCTGAGCAGACGAGCCCAGTAGAGAAATTCTATGCAAATCTTGCGTGAATATGAAATGTCATGACATATATGGTAAACCACAATACATTACTTCAATGAATTATTGCAAGATACGTTAAGTTCCAACCAAATCATTTCCCCAAATTAGAACCCGCTCATCGAAAGCTCATTTCACATATTTGTTCTCTTCATCATCAAGTAACACATTCGGATCCACAATATCGATATCTCATGCCTAGCATTCCCATAGAATCCTACTTTCATTTCCTAGTCATCTCATCGGGAAGTCTAGTCCACAATATTCATAGCATTCCCATCAGAAGTCTAGGTCACAATATCCTTAGCATTCCCATCGGGGAGTCTAATTCACAACATTCCTAGCCTTCCCATCAAGGAGTCTAGTTTACAACATTCCTAGCCTTCTCATCGAGGAGTCTAGTTCACAACATTCATAACCTTCCCATCGGGGAGTCTAGTCCACAATATTTCGTCGGCCAATGTGTTCACACACCATACGAGTCGTAAACTATTCTCATTATTTCAATGTGTCGATCGTAACTTAGGACCAAATGGTACGATGCATAATTTCTACTAAAGGAAGCCATACTACAACTCTTCCAAGTGATAAACATGGAATCTAGCACCCAACATGATAATCCTTTAAGCTAAGAAAAATCAACACATACTCAAAAGTAATCAAACCCTTAATACAAAAGGTAAATCCTCAATACACTAATAACAAGTCATAATCAAGTAAGAGATGCAAGAAAATCCCTACCTCAAGAAAAAAAACCAAGATTTGAGATCAAAATGGTGAGGCCCTAGCTTTAATGGTGGAGGGATGATCAACCAAGTCCTCTGCAAGCAAAACTCACCTCCAAAAGCTTGAAATAAAAGGAAAAATGAAGGATCCTTGGAGGATTTGAAAGATAATGGGGTTTGATCAAGTATTTTGGGTGGAGACATGAAAAATAGGAGTTTTCTAGAGAGAGAAGTGAAGAAAAATCTGATTCGGGGTGTAGGGATTGTGTACAAAAAATTTTGGTTGATCACTTTTAAGTCTACGCGTTGACCTGCGTGACCAGTCATGGAAAAAGACAAGGGGCCGTGACCAGTTATCAGGGTGCTACTGACGAAAAATTGAAAAAAACTCACACCCGCGTGACCAGTCATGGAAAAAGGCACGCGTCCGCGTGACCAGTCACGCCAACCCACTGACCAAAATTTAATTTTCTCTTCTTTTTTATTATTATTTTTATTTATTTATTTACCCTTCCCCTCTTCATCAAAACTCATTCAAATCATCATTAATTTGTCCAATCCGTATCGATACCCATTTTATTCTCCATAAAATATTTTTTAAACATTAAAATATAGTGGGTCCTTACATTCTTCTCCCCTTAAGGAAATTTCATCCACGAAATTTTAAAAGTTCTATAATGTCAATAATTTTCAACAATGTTAAACGAACATACTCTACATGTGATAAACGAATGAACAAATCAATGCAACATTGTCACGCCCCAAACTTCTAGGGTGTCATTAAAGCATAAAAAAATAAAATAAAATAAAACTTAAATACCAAGGTGCTTACCCATGGAATGACTAACTAATATATCCTGTTTTATTACAACAACTTGTCTCAATGTGCATTTGTTATTACATTGAACCTCAAATTAAAAACTTTGCATTAAAGTCTACTAAGCCACAATGCCTAATAAAATACTGAAGTACACATGTCTAACTGAAGCTAACAAAGCATAACCCAATGATCCAACTTTATAGGATCCACAGCCTCACCTGAAAAAGAGTT
>JABCMJ010002421.1:573-23037 GCA_014822125.1 Arbutus unedo
CTGTTTTGATCAAGTCTTTTCCGATAATATTTTGAGCTGATTTCTCGCGAGTACCCTTAAAACCATGTTTTAAACACATTGAACGGTTCGGATTATTAAAATTTAATTAGGAATAAAAAGTTTAGATGTTGGTCTTAAAAAATGTTGGTTCATATAACCTTTCCCATATATATATATATATATATATATATATGTATGCGTATGTAACAAAATATAATTACGTGGAGTAAATAATAAAATGCTCAAATCTATTTATTAAACCGATTAAAAATACGAGTCATTACATCCATAATCGGGTTGCCGTGATGAAATGGATACTCTTGACACCTATGGATAGTCACCATCCTTTGTTAATCATGGTACCATTCTAATAATTGGTTTCGATATCTTAAACGGAGATGAAGTCAAAATTTTCACCATGCAGGACGAGTTTACTATTTGAAATTTTTTAAAAATGTTTAACAAGAATAAACCTATATACTTTGTAGAAATTTTTTTTTTACATAATAATAGAAGATTTTTTTCTCTATATAATAACAGGCCACCTAGCTTCATCCCTATCTTAAATCTAAGAATCCTTCAAAGACAATACCACTTTGAAGGCATCCTCAATGTTTAATGCTTTGTGTGGAATTTGTGGAATGAAAAGGAAAAGAATATAAAGTATTTAAGAGGAAATTATAAAGAAAAATTGATTATTTTTTGTTGTTTGACTTTAGAAGGTAAATAAGGAAAAGTCTTCTCAAGTATAAGAGAAAAGACTTTCCCTTATTTGATTTAAAAAAAACGGAGAAGAAAAAATAAAATTAATTAAATGCATCCTAATTTTCAATTAAGAGTCAGTTTCTTCTATTATTTAAAACAATTCATTAGTGCTCTAACTTGAGTACTAAAAAACTATAATTTATTATGCAATACAAAAGAATTTATGGAAGGCTTTTTACAGCAAAAAAATTCACACATATTTTTGTCTTGCATTTTCTCTTGTCATTTTTGGCATTTCTGGATATTTACTTGTATTTTTTCTTGTCCCCTATACTGGGAACAAAATAAGTACGAAGATAAATTTTTTATTTTTCTTTCCTTTCTTTTGATTAACATCTAAACAGAGTTTAAACGTTTCACAAACCATAAATATTAATAAAATGTGTTAGACTGAGATGTATATATAGATCCATATATATGTGTGTGTGTGTGTGACTCTATGTTCACATAACTCTATCTTTTACTTAGATTTTTATGCTAAACGCACTCTTAATATTGGGCATTTAAAAATCCCAAGTTGTATGATCACATCCTCTTTTAATGAAATTAAAATAATGTAGACTCATTAATCATGTCTCGAAACATCCAACCACTTCCAGTACTTTCACACACAAAACATGATTGTGGGAACAATAATTAATTAATTATATAAAGCCATTTCTCTTTCTATTTGTATTAAGAAATATGTTTTGAGAAAATGGCCCTCCACTACATATTTATTTACAGTTTATTTTGTCATGTGAGAGGTGTATGGTCATCAGTTGCTTTCAATGAGTTTTCAAGACTTATTAGTGCTACGAATATAGACATTTATGTACAAATTCAGATATAAATGTATTAGTTTGATGTACAAAAATTTATTGTATATATAATAGAAGAATAGAAATATGATCCAAGATGGGTTCAATAAGTGCTTCAGAGTTAGCTAGGGCTTCGTCCTTGAGCCTAGATGGTATCAAAGAATCGAAAGAGGTCTGACTAGCTACAAGCCAGGAGTTGATCTGCTTGAACTTAGTGAATGAATGAAGCAAAGAAACATAGTAAAAATCAAAAGAGATACTGGTATAATATGTAGTGCTTTAACGAAAGCCGGTCCCCAATTGGCTAATGATTTCCTTGCATGTTGGTGGTCCTACTTAATTCGACATTTTCGTCACGCGTCCTGCCTTTTGTATTATATATATAGACTCATCAAGCGTAAATGGGTAAAAATGGGTCCTCCTCCTAGCGCGTTCTCTATTTTTATAATTAACTAAGGACAAAAACGGGCATGTGTCCTTTTCTTTGGTCCCCCACTCCCCTACAATCTTTTGGCCCTATTCTCCTTGGGAGTGGTTCGGCCATTGTAGCTTGCTTCCAAGCTGGTCCAACTGTGAGCTCTAGATATTTGTTACAAATCGTTGGCCGGTTCGAATCGGATCCCTCCATTGTTTCCTTTTCTAAATGATAGTTGTAGTAGCTGAATCAAAGGGCCATGACATCTTCAAAGAAATTATTCCCTGTGCTAGGCCTCAGCTACCTCCCGAACCGTACCTACAAACCTGACCATTTGAGAACCAAAACAATGGAAGAGCCAAGCAAGGGCGGAACCAAGTAGCCACTTAGGTGAGCTATAGCCCATGTGGGTTTTTATTTTTTTATATGTAAAATTCTAACTCTAAATAATTTTAGTCCGTTATATTATTTAACATCGAATTCATTTTTGATCCAGAATAAATTAAATTTTTGATTCTACCCTTGAAGCTAAGGTTGTGGGATGGCCCCAATCCCCTCAATGGCTATGTACATATGTTTGCTAATCATTATTGTTTGTCCAAAATAAATATTTTAGAAGGATTTGGGACAAGAGGATAGTCAAACTCATTTATTTATTTTAATAATTAGATAACTATTATATATTTTAAGTTGCTTTCCTGTATCAACTTTCTTGGTTCCATGCATATTGTCATACTTATTGGATTTATTCATTAAAAAATTCTATCAATATTTGCTTTGCATTTATGGGTTCAACAATTCACGTCTCTTACAAAAGCAATAATGACTTTTTTTTGTTAATTCGGAAATAATGACTCATTTGATAATAATAATAAGGGGAAAACTGTTGTTACTTTGATCACCTCTATACCTCATACGAGATTTTAAAAAATATAGTTTTTAACGGGTTGGTCTTTCTGTTGCTTTACAGATTCTTTGCTCTATTTTGAGATCATTTATGCACCTGTCAGTGAATGAAACTATCTATTTTTCACACTCCTGTTTATGATGAAATAGATTTCTTGTTTTTTGTCTTAGTGCATGAAATTACATAAAAGTCCTCTTAAATAAAGTATGCATTCATCAAAGAAACGAGTAATTTTTATATAACTTTCCTTGCTAAAAGACCAACAAAAAAGAGTTTATTGGTCCAACAAGAGAGTGTGATTTATAGCAATTTAAGTAGAGAAATACCATACGAAATACGAATTGTAGTTAACAAAAAATAATAATTTAATCCGAACTTAGTTTTACTTGATTATTTTAGTTTTGACAATACAATCCTAATATGATCCGCTCGGATCCTTAAACGTGTTGCAATTCGCCTGTGTTATCTAGGCTTTGTTCGCAGAGTAACGTGAAAATTGATTGCATAAGTTCGGAAATCGATATCCAATATTGATTTTCTTTTTTTAAAAACTTTGCCAATATTGTTATAAAACATCATTGAGTTTTTAATATTAAAACTGGTTTTCTTTTTCTGATCCTTCAAAAACCTTCGTTTCTGTTTGAATTGACTTAGAAAGCCCTATATATAGGATCGTTATTGGGCTTGCGTCCATCTCGTCTCACAAATTTAGCCCATTCGTCGTTGGTAAATTTCTTTCTGGGCCAGCCCACCAAGTCCAATTATTTCCCAGATTCAGTCTTGTCCCTTGGAGAAAATTTAGACTGCGATTTTGTGCTCATATTTGAAAAAGACAGTCTACCTACACACTTTCGTCCGATACATGTGATATTTATATTATTTGGAAGAGCTTCAAGATCAAGAGATTCGGACACCAAACCACTCGTACCCGCCCATTTTGTGTCCCCCTAAATGGAATGACTCTCTTAGTTACACTGTGCCCCGACCTGAGTGCCCACGTCTACTTTTCTCCGCCCGCAACTCAAGAAGATGGCTTTTTGGGAAGCCCATTCCCATAGCGCTCACAGCCCAATTAACGTGTATTGGACACTTCCAAATACATTTGTATCTGAATATGTGCACAAAAAATTATGTTTTTAGACTTTCTCAATTTGAAAAGTTAAGCCACAAAGTTGGTTATGGCATATTGGGTTTCAAGTACTCTTGAGGCCTTGAAATAAAATTGTGTTCTAAAACAGTTCAGATTCGTATAGTTTTTGATATTATTAAGGAAAAATTACTCCTAGACTTTCTCCCCAATATCTACCGTAAGCCTCGCCTAAAAGACGCTAAGTCCATACGTCTGCATTTATCTCTAACTTGGGTTCGGTGAATATGGGTGGATCTCCTGTACGAGGTACCGAATATAGGAAAGAGAGGGGGTATACCTCGTTCTCATTTGACTGGTACAACGATGCTACGCCTGCGCTTGTAGTCCCGAATAAATTGGTAGTGGACTGGCCTAAAAGTAGGAGCATGGTCCAACCATTGACAGAAGAAATAAGTCAAGTAAGTTGTTTCTTTGTGTCCTAGTACATAAAAGTAATTTTCCCAAGATATATTTGAGATTTTGTAAATCATTTTTTGCTTTATAAAAAAAGTTATGTTTTTTAAATGCCCTAAGCCACACTCAAACTTAAAGAAACATTATTTACAGTCCCGAAATTGTCAAGAATTCTTCAATCAAACCCCTCATGTCACATTCCGTCAAAAATGGAGATGGAGATTGCTAACATTTTTTTCTATAATCAAGTTATTCGGTTAGTTTGGGATTAAACTGGGATAAAACTTGAAAGAGTTCCCACCAAAATTACTGACTAGTTCTCAAGGCCCTGGGTAAAAACGACTGGGCAAACCCCCCCAGTGGTTCCAAGTATTAAATTGTCGAGTTTCGACAACTGAATATCTGAATTTACAACTCATTCGCTTTACCGCTCAAACAACGCCTTGGGATTGATGGAGATTGCTGACATGACCAAACCTCAAGGCGTTTTACATGTTTTAACCTCCAACTTAATTGTTTAAATTTAATGTAATCTAGCCTATCTGTTGGGTGGAGGTAGAAAATTGGTGGAGGGATGTTTGGGAGGAAAAGAAATTAAATGTTGATACTCAGCAGACATAAATACATTTTAGATGGTGAAAATGGGTTGAGCTAATAAGGGAAGGTTGCTGGTAATGGTAGGGATGGGTATTGGCAACTAAAATGTACCCTTTAATTAGTAGTTAGTGAGACAAGTGTAGTGGGTCGAATCGACATCTGATCAGAACTGCTAACTAAGTACGAGTTTGATGGGTTGGATCGAAACCAAATGTGGTCCGCATGATCTAGCACAACCATCTTGTTTAGGGAGTGCTGTGTGGACTAGACAGACGTGGTAGCCGACCCAAAAGACTGAACTGACGTGGCTAAACCCATTTTCGCTTGTCTTCTAAGTGGCTTAGCCTTGACATGTTGCATCCAACCATGCATGACGTTAGGATAGCAACGGTGATTTCTGACGTCATAAGGAGTATGTTCTACACATGCTTGCTTGAACCAAAGTGATATCTATTTATACAGGATAATTTCAGGCAAAAAGTAAGATACGTAATCCTCTCTCTCTCAAATATTATTTTTTTATTCTCCATCTAGCTCACAGACTAACTTAAGTATTAGAATATTTTCCGGCCGAACAACACTGCCTAGTTATTACTCTTGCAATACTAGAGAGATTTAGACAAACTTAAAGGATCAAGTACGAATCAGACAAACATCTAGGTAAAAAGCTCCACAACAAATCATTGAATTTTCGTGTTCACAAGACAGTGGCACATGGTTTGGGAAGAATTATATGAGTGGCAGAAACCATAGACCCGGTGGGTGCTGTCCTGTATCTGTATTTGGATCATGTGTACACTGCACTCGAAATGTAAATAAAACTGTCCTCTTTCTTTAGCAACCCATTGATTACACATGACATCAAGGACAATAATTCTAAGGATATGTTTGGCAAAAGAAATTTGAAAATGGGAAGCAACTTTGGCTAACCAGTAATGGCAAATATGAAGGGGGCCCAATTGTCTAAATCCCTGGACACCACAAGCTCTGTATGCATTCATGGAGGACCACACCCATAAATTATGATGGATGCACCATAAAACAAATCATGCATGAAGTTATGTATAGATATGTATGTAAATGCCCTAATTTTGTATGGACAGCTTTTGTATGGATGTCTATGTACTGTGACTGATGTGTCATCAGTTTTTGATGCACCGCATCTGAATGTGAGTGGCCATGGTGCTTCACAATTATTGGACCATTGCTTTAAGGACCCACCCCATCAGAAGAGAGAAAAAACTCTCACCATCAAGCTAGAAAAAGTATTCTTCAGACAATGCCCAGTTCTAATATTTTGGATCATCACTCTGATTTGAGAAATTTGATAGGGCACAGGAAATGTTATGTCAATCACAAAAGCATCCAAGAAAGTGAACCATCAAGCTAGAAAAAGTAATCTTCAGACAATGCCCAGTTCTAACATTTTGGATCATCACTCTACTTTGAGAAATTTGATAGAGCACAGGAAATTGTTATGTCAATCACAATAGCATCCAGGAAAGTGAGAGGTTGCACCGGATCTATGTAACTAATAGACTTTCTAACCCACCCAGTTCACAAATTCAATTTTATTACTGTCGGTTTTTATTCATCCTTTATGAACCTTCATGATTCATGTTCATTCTAATGAGACTAAACCCCCATTTGGCTTTCTTCACTACGAGCCAAGAAGAGCGAGAGCAATCACAGCCTTTTATCGAAGAAAGAGAGTGATGCCATGAATGCTTCTGCCATTTTTGTTGAGTTATGAGTGCTCATCTACACAACTTAATATCCCTAATCTTAAGACATTGGTTGATTTAGCTAGTCTTAATATTTACCTTTTCTAAATGTTATACAAAAACAAGCTGCTAGATAGGAACAAAATACTATTATTTCAGCATTAGAAGAAAGGGTGTTTGCTCAAGAACATAGTACCCAAGAAATTATCACCAGCCATAAACCCAAGGAAACAGATATACCGTAGAAATTACATCTTTGGAAGCATATATATATATATATTCCATGTCCAAACAGAAACAGAAGGATTTGCCAAAAAAAAAAAAAAAAAGCACTTCTTGAAGAGACCTCTCTCTTGTACTGCTGCTTCTCATCTCACTTGTACTCCAAAATCATGTTGTTCTCAGGTGATAACCCAACACAAGCTCTCAGAATGTTTTCCAGCATCGCCCGCTGCTTTGACAGCGCATTCACGACAGGTGTGCCCGGAGGTACCTAAGCAAAAAAAACACCATTACACAAGCATGGTTTACTCAAAGTATCGTTTACTCGTACCAAATCCCAAACTATATGCAATTTCTGTTGTAACAGAAGGAAGAAAACACTTTCAGGTGTTCTGTTTTTCAATTGTGGAGGGTAAGGGAATAGGAATGCATGTAAAAAAAGCCTTTCCAATAAAGAACCATACATTTCCTACCCTTTATTTTCCATCCACAAATGCAAAATCCAAACACATCCTCCGAAGTTTGCCATACAGGCACCCACTTTGGCAGTGGGCTATTCATTCTGGGATGGACCATGTGATATATTCGTTTTCCTACTGTACCCATTTCATTTTCTTGCGACTACGGTCTACAAACCAAAAAGGGAATTTGGTCCTTCAAGAGGGTCCATTAGTCACATGGTTCCTGCGCTTCAATACTGAACCTCACACCACGTGAACCAACAGGGGCTCTCATTTTCTCAATTATACATCCATGGCCACCAACACTTCTTTTAGTAACCTTGGGACAGTATTCCTAAAAAAGTGGGTATAGTTGTTCCATCTGGTCCTTTCATGTCAAACCCAAAAAAAAAAAAAGACAAACCACTATTACATCATTCAAGCTGTATTTTATGCATAAAAAGTTCCATTTGTAAATCATTTCCCATGTTATAATCAAGAATCAGAGTCAGGACTCCTTGGACATATGCAATGAGAGACGGAAAATTAAGTTCACAGCAATAGAAGCTTACAAGAGGGGCCTTGGTAAGGTAGCTGAGGATAGTAGCCACGGGATGGAATGAGTGAAATTTACCCTGCAAATAT
The DNA here is from genome assembly GCA_014822125.1 of Arbutus unedo. Taxonomy (NCBI): domain Eukaryota; kingdom Viridiplantae; phylum Streptophyta; class Magnoliopsida; order Ericales; family Ericaceae; genus Arbutus; species Arbutus unedo. Next base: position 8,632 of record JABCMJ010002421.1, read on the forward strand.
AGCAACAGTAATTTGTTATATCTGTATTTATATACAAGTATAAATGTACTAGTGCCGGCATGTAGATTATAAAGGGATTAGGAAATGGGAAGGGGGTTTGCGTTGAGTAGCAAAAACCGACCTCTCCTTCAGCTTTCAGCTCAATACGAGTGCTAAGCTCAGCAAGGAGGACCAAGTCCAAAATGATCGGAGCCGCCAACAAGGAGTCCTCGCAGGTGTTGTGCATCACGATTGTGTTCTTCCCACCCATGAATATCTCTGATGTGTACTCATCCATAGCCCTCTTGCTATCTGCCACGTACGGCACATACTACACCACAACCACAATTTATATATAAGATTAAATGAAACAACAAATTTTATACATGCATATATTACTTGTCAATGTATAGAGAGGGAGAGAGAAGTACCTTGATGACGACAACATGGTCGGGATGCTCGCCCGGCTCGTACAGGATAGCATTGCTGGAGACCATGTCGTCCACCACATTGCTTTTTGAGATTTCTTTGGAGCGGAAAGTTTGAGGAGCTGAGAGATTCATTCCGTCATTGTTGCCCAAATGGTTGTAGCTCACAATTGAGGTTGGCTGACAAAATCCACATTGAATTTCAATTAATGCTTCCAAAAAAATACCTGGTAGTAAGCAGAATTAGATGCACAAATGTAAACATGCACAAAAGCCCACAGAATTGCATAGTTAAACGAATTATACGCTGGAAAATGGATCTCGGAACAAAATTTGGCGTTAAGACAGATATATCATCTTCCTGATTGCCTTTCTAGATTGGAAACTAGTAGCTTGCATGAGTCTTTTTAGGCTGATTTTCGACTAGTTTCCAAAAGATAAATCAAGGAACACTCTCCTCTTCTTTTCAAACAAGAATACATAACCAGGCAGAACTAATAAGTGAAGTCTTGGTTTGAGTCGAAGATACAAAACCATGAGCAAGCAGCATTTCCCCGTCAACTACTTAGCCTAAGTTCAGGGCGTGTGGGACATTATGCTCGCAGGCACCATACTATAATGTCAACCCGGTAAGAAACTTATAATCCCATAATAAGGAACAAACATTCACCTTAATACCAGCTCCAACTAGGAAATCAACGAGTACAGACTTCATTTTGGTCTGACCACTCTTGAAGTCGTCTCCACCAATCAAACAGTTCCTCCTTATGGCCAAATCAATCAGCCCTGAAATAACCAGAGATACACAAGTGATAACCGGAAACTCATTACTAAATCCAACTCTCTCAAGGTAAAAAAAAAAAGGGGGGGTGTTTGGCCTTAAACCGACCTGGGACAAAAGTATTCTGAGGGCTTCCATTGATGAAGGGAATGTCTTCAAGGACACAAGCAATGCCAAACAATGTCGAAGGAGAGATCTCAGCCTCATTCTTGTCCAGGGAAGCAAAGAGGTTCTCCATGGTGTCATTTAGCCCTACAATTACATTGCTGTATCTCTCTGTATTAGCAGTCCACAGCACCACCACCTTGTCCACCTTGTTCTTCTCTTTAAACTCCCTATTTCAACACATCAACAAGTCAGTTGATATCACAGCAATCCTTCCAATAGCGAAAAAATGCCATGTCCACATGCTGTAAAATATCAGAATAATATGTAGTGACATTCATAAGATAATAAACCCACGTTTCAATTTTTGCATAACATGACGGCTACAGTTTAAAATTACTTCTTGGTTAGTGGTAAATACCTAATATCTTTAATAACTTGTTCAACTTGCTCTCTCTTGGTTCCTTTGATAAGGTTGTTGGCACGTGAGCCCTGATTGGCAGCAATGAAATCAGGGTCGTAAATCCCGGGGAGTGGGACCATCGACTCCATGTAGGGCCTCAGCTGCTTCTGCAGGTCAATGTCAAACACCCTAGCCCTGGCCATTGCATCTGCCAAATTCATGTCACTTATGTCCCAACCCCCAAACACTATGTCATCTGGGTTCACCTGTTAATCATAAAATCATGCAACAATTTAGTTCAAAGTAACATTGAGGGAACATTTATGTCTAGATATTTCTGTATATAAGGACCCAAAAGTTGGTAGGAGTATCTAATTTAGGTAATTACCCAAAATTTAACATTAACTACCCAGAAAAAAGTATCTACATTTAGGTGGGGAAAAGTAGTTAGAACCTACATATACGGCCTTGTGATTGGTAGGGGTAGCACATCATCACGGAAGTAAAGTTTTAAGCTTTTTTTACCTTTTGTCAAAAGCATTTAACTTATTGAATTTTTCTTACAGAAAAAATTAAGATAATAAAAAGAAATAAGTAGGATTCTAAAGAATTCTAAAAAGATAAGAATGGTTTAAAGAATTTGTCAATTTTAATAAACTTTTTAGCCTTTACTAGTTATTTAAAGTTTTTTAAATTCCTTTTGACAAATGTTTAATCCAAAAGGAGTTAAAGTAACACTAAAAGTATTCAGAAAAGACATTTAAAAAAGGATTAGTTTAGGGGAACTTCTGCTTCCGCATATGGGAAAGGGGCCAAGAGAGCTCAATTATGATGAATAATGTTTTATCATATCCTAAGCCTGCTACAAAACCCCTTCAGTCCCATGTAATACTTATTAGTTGCCAAGTTATTTTTTGGTAGCTCGGCATTCGGTCTAATAGACCGATTAATCTGAAAGTTCAATTTTACAATCCACCAATATAAAGGATATATGATACCATTACAAAGGTTGAAATACTATTTTAACCAATGCCTTTGAGAGAAGTCTGTTAAATGTTTTTTCTTCTTACCATGCGTGTGCACCTGACGCTAATAATAATATATGTTCTGAGAGAGAGTAAAAAAGGGTAGGGGTGTAAGTCCAAACTGGCATGGGAAGCAGGCTCTTAGTACATTAGTAATAGATCAATCACTTGTTCGTAAACTAGACCGAACACTCTTAGTTATGAAACAAATGAAAAGGAAGTAACATGCGTGTGCACGTGACGCTAATAATAATATAAGTTCTGAGAGTCCAGGGGAAGGAAAAGGGTAGGGGTGTAAGTCCAAACCGGCATGAGAGCAGGTTCTTAGTAGATTAGTAATAGATTAATCACTTGTCCGTAAACTAGACCGAACACTCTAAATTATCAAACAAAGGAAAAGGGAGTACCATGGGAAGCAGGCTCTTAAATGGGGCATAAATCTCCTCTCCATTGAAAGATCCAACTCTGATGGTGGATGCCTGGGTGAGTGAACCAAAATAGTTGGCTTGTTGTACCTTATCTTTTGTTGCCCAAGAGATTCCTCTGTCAAATTTTTCAACATACATCTCATTAAAAAACAAATAACACACCCCCTACGAAACAACAAACGAATCTCAAAATTCACATGGAATGTAATTAAACAATTCACCGACCACGAAAACAGACCACAAACTAATAGAAAACGAAGGGAACCGAAGATTGAAGAAACTCACTCCCGATTCGCAATAACACCACCAGTGAGGGATGAGCCATTGTTTCCACCCCACCCAACGAGCATAACCCTGTCCAAATCAGACAATGGAATTACTCAATTGAAAGACCCAGAAAATGAAATCACGAATAGGATTACGAATTTATGGATCATGGAAAAATTACCCAAGTTTGGGGACATGGGTATCGGTCTTGAACTCGTATTGGACGGTTTTGGGCTTGACAATCCATTGGTAGGTCCCATTTCTGTTCTCGTGAACCAGTTCTGTGGTCTCGTAGTTGTACACAGAATGAATCTCACTCTCTGTGTATTTCACATTCGGGCTCTCGACCTTGAAATTCTCGATAAACATCTTTCCCCACAACGCAAATGACAGGGGATCTTAACAAAAACCAGAGAGAGAAAACAAGGTGAGAGGTAGAGTGAGTGAGAGAGAGAGAGAGAGAGCAAAGAAGGATCGAGTGGTTTGTAGCTCCTCTCCGTGAGTTTCTGGTAATGCTGGGAGTGAAGAGGCTGCTGCATATATAGGCGAGGCGTACGGTGTAGATGTGCACGTGGCAGGAGGTGAGTGGCCCTTCCTTTGTAATTATTATCGGCTCTTCGTTTAAAGGGTAGACGGGCCTGCTGGCCATGCAAAACATAGATTATCTCAAGCCTTACTCTATCCAAAATGACATCATTTTAATACATAAAATATTATTAAAATAATATTTAAAAGAATATTTTTTATGTTAAAATAATATCATTTTATTATGCAACATAATTGCTATGCAATAGTTTCTCCCTTTCTATTAAAATATGACAGGAGGAATCTACTGTGCAATTACAAGTTGTGTCATGTATGCATGAAATGCATCATATCTATTTAGTTTTAATTTCTTATTTGGCATAAAAAAAAAATGTTCCAACAAGCTATTTTGATTCAAAAAAAAACTTCACAAATTATACTATCAAAAAGTCTATGGATACAGCACAATAGTACAAATAATGTACACATCTACATGGCATTTGGGCCCCACACCTTTTTTTAAACCCAGTTTAAGTTTTGGTTAAAATTTTACCGCACATTTTATCCTAAGTTCGGGTAAAAATTACACCCCTACTCCTCCAACTACTTTGTCTCCTTGTAGCCCTAATTTCTTTGTCTGCCTCTTTCTTTTGCCCCTTTTCCCGTCAATTTTTCGGCGATTTCCACCTCCCTGATTTAGCGCCACTGTTGACTTGTGGACTAGAGGAAGTTGGACATTGATTTTCAAAGAGAATGTTGGAAAACCAAAATGGATTCTAGGAGAAGCATAAACTATATATCGAGAATATGGTAATCATAAACTGCATAACAAAGATGGAAATTGTAATGTTGGTTTTCAAGCTCTGAATTAGGTGTTGGTTTGATGAACCCTCAAGTTGGTCTTATAAAATCACAAACTATATATCTGTATATTCTTGTTTCTTAATTTTAATGTTCTTATTTTTTTCGTTTATGTAGAAGTATGGAAAGATAAGAAACGTTGCCTGAATGTAACGAAGATGATATTGTACCTATGCTGGAAATTAATTTTGAGGCTTTGCCCGCGGAGGAAGATCCAAATTTGGTAGAGGTAAGCGAACCTAAAGTTGGAATGTCCTTTGATTCAAAAGTCGAAACCTGTGAATATTACGTTAGTTATGCCAAAGGGCAAGGTTTTGGTGTGATTACAAAAACCTCTAGGAAGCGTGATGATGGAAAAAAGACAAACATAACCTATTGTTGTCATAGGAGTGGAAAGCCGAGGACAAAGGCACTCAACCCAATTAAATCTCATCCAATAGCAAAAACGGGATGTAAAATGAATGTGTCTTTGCAAATTAATGGAAGTTGGATGCTTAATACAATTGAACTCAATCATGATCATGAAATATGCCCAATCAAAGCTCAATATTTGAAGTTCAACCGGATTATTCCACCACGTGCTAAAAAGACATTAGAATTAAATTGCTCAGCAGGAATAAAAATGAACAAGACTATTAGCTCGTGTTTGATTGAGGCAGGGGAGCATGAGAATATGAGTTGGTTAGAAAATGATGCAAGAAATTACATGAATCAAGTGAGACACTTACAACTCAAAGAAGGGGATGCTGAGGCAATGCATAAGTATTTCATTAGAATGCGAGCAGACAATGAAAACTTTTTTTATGCCATGGATCTAGATGCAGAAAACAGGTTGTGTAGCGTCTTTTGGGCAGATACAAGGAGTAGGGAGGCATTCAAGGAATTTGGTAATGTGGTCACATTTGACACCACTTACTTAGTTAAAAAGTATGATATGCCTTTTGCTCCTTTTGTAGGCGTAAATCATCATGGTCAATCAATCTTGTTGGGATGTAGTTTGATACTACGAGAGGACATAGCTTCATTTGTATGGTTATTCAAGACTTGGGTTGCTTGCATGTTTGAGTGTTCTCTTAATACCATAATTACAGACCAATGTAAGGCTATGCAAAATGCGATAAGTATCGTGTTTCCAGATGTGCGACACCTGTAGTGCTTGTGGCATATCATGAAAAAGGTTCCTGAAAAGTTGAAGGGATACAAAGCTTATGAGTCGATTAAATATAGTCTTTCTAACGCCATCTATGATTCATTGACTGAAGAAGAATTTGAAAAAAAATGGGGGCAATGTCATCGGTGAGTATCAGTTAGGGGAAAATCAGTGGCTAAGTGGCTTGTACGAAGAGAGGCAACGCTGGGTGCCGGCATTTGTGAAAGATACTTTCTGGGCGAGTATGTCAACAACCCAGCGGAGTGAGAGCATGAATGCTTTCTTTGACGGGTACGTCCATTCTAATACCACGCTGAAAGAATTTGTGGAGCAATATGAGAATGCCTTACGTAAAAAGGTGCAAAAAGAAGAAGAGAAAGACGCACGTTGTTTCAACGTACAAGTTAAAAATGTGTCCTCTTACGGTTTTGAGAATCAATATCAAGAAGCATACACAATTGCTAAATGTAAGGATTTTCAAGTTGAATTAGCGGGTAAGATTGCATGCAATTTGAGTTACGTAAAGACAGATGATTGTATTTCAGAATTTGAGATAGAAGAAGACATAAGATTTGGTGAAACCTTGAAAATTGTTGCTTTCCATGTTCGTTTTAACGAGGAGTCAAGAGAAATTAATTGTACTTGTCGGTTGTTCGAGTATAAGGGAATTGTGTGCAAGCATGTCATCATGGTTTGGACAAAAAGAAGGCTCAATGTAGTTCCCGATAAATACATTTTACAAAGATGGAGAAAGAATGTTAGGAGGAGTCACACAAAAGTCAAGGTTAGTTACACGAACTGGGATCGCAAGCCCGAATGGCGTCGCTATGACATTATGTTGGCTGCTTTCCATAAGGCCGCTGACAAGGCCATGGATTCTGATGCAAAGAGTAAAAGGATGGTGGCTAAATTGGGAGAAGCAGAAGAGGAGAATGAATTTTATTATGATGAGTGTCTAAGCGATAGGCTTGTATCCATCAATATACAAGATAATGATGTAAGTTCAAAAGGTAAAGAAAATCCTATCGGTAATCCAATTAAACGTCGTTTGAGAGGACGACCCCCAATGAATAGAAAACAACCAAGGATTGAGAAAATAATTAGGAAGGTTCGACAATCAAACAAAAAGTTCCAAGCTAATCGAGGCAAGAAAAATAATAGACTGGTATAAATTTGAACTTGCAATCATTTTGCACTAGAATGAAAAAATAAATTTCTTCGTATTTACACTAACATGATATTATTTTGGAAATATGTATGATTAGGGTTTAGTAGAGAATGAAGATGTGGAGATTGAGAATACTCACGCTCGTGCTAAGGATTTCGACAAAAGTTTCACACAACAAAGTGTAAATTTTAGTGTGAGTATGCATACTTTTTTTTTTTTTTAATATTTGTTCATTTTAAATTTTATTCCATTTTACATACATGACAAATTGATATTTGATTTCAGGCATCCCAATTGATTGAACCACATCTTGGCATGTGGAGCTACGACCTTAATGAGGATCTAATTGAGTTGGAAAGTTGAAGTGCAATTGCTTGAAAAGATTCAAGTTCATATTAGTTTGTCCATATTAAATGGGTATTTTTTTGGGTTATTTTTTGTTATTTTGGTTGTTGCAAATGTTGGACTCATTTGTATGATTGTGGACATGTGATAATCATTTGGATTTAACTCCAAATATTGGATTCACGTGCTTTGATTTTCGAATAGCATATTTTGGTTTTAACACAATTGTGCGCCTTCTTGCTTGTTGGTATTGGTTTTTACACAATTATATCTTTTTTTATACATTTAATTTGTAGCAATGGAAATTGAAATTTGAATCGTTTGAAGAGGGTATTTGGAGAGGCCTTGGCCCTCTAAAATCAAAGTTGTTTATTTGGCAAGCTCGTCTTCAAAGGATTTCTATCAGGGAATTCCTTTGGAGGAGAGGTATCATTGGGTTAGGTAATAGCCGATGTCCCTTATGTAATTTGGCTATGGAAACTACCAATCACCTATTGATCTATTGTGAGAAGTCATGGAGGGTTTGGCCTAGTATTTTGTCATGGTGGGGGATGTCGTGGATAGCTCCTTCTCAAATTCAAGTTTTTGTTTTACTTTGGTTGAATTCTGATTATCTCGGATTAGACAAGAAAATTTGGAATACTTGCCTATATGCTACATTTTGGTTGATCTGGATTGCGAGGAACAATTGTATCTTCATTAGTGTGTCGTTCCATCCGGAGGACGTGGCGGAGATGGCGATCGTTCGTTTGGCGATTTGGGTGGAAGGTAAATTCAGGCTTCCTAGAGTGGTGATTCAAGATTTTTTGGGAATATTCAAGCGATTCGTCGGTTGAGATTGTAGTTGGTGGGTTTTCCGGGTTCGGCGGTGGTCTAGTTGTGGGTGGGTGCTCATCTGTGTGTTTCATCTTTTCTCTTCTCTGGTTTCTTCCTTCTATTTATTTGCTTTTCTTTTTATTCTTCTTTTTTTTTCTGTCTTTGCTGGGTCTCGTTGGCAACTTGCCAACATCTTGTATTGGAATGTTTTTCTAATATATATTATTTTCGCTGATTAAAAAAAACTTGCCATCAAAATACATCTTCCACTAATATAGAGCATGAAGCATGAGGACATCAAACAGGGCACCAAACAAAATTGAGATTACATTCCAATAGCTGTTTCTAACTTGCATGTTGTCATCCCTTTCAATACCACCAACAGGAATTGAACAATAAAAATCCTAACCAATACAACCGTTTGTATGGTTATGTCTCACAAAAAAAATATTGTTCAAAAAAACACTGCTACAAAAGCAAAAGAACTTATCTCCTGTTACTTACAAAAGCAAAAGAACCACTAACATCAACATGCACTTTGAGGTGACTGAATATCAAGTCCCTCGCTCGAAACAAACACAATCTCATTCAAAATGCTTCAAATTATAGCCATTCTTGCATTACATGTCATGAGCGACAACCAAACTCGAAACCACAAATACGTATCAGCAATCGTCAAGAAGAGCTCAAAATCTGGTACTTCATTGGCAACCCTGTCTAGATGGTCTTGGTCGTTGCCTTTTATCCTGCAATATTTTTCCAAAGACATTGACGGGTCAAAAACGAACTACAAATATTTTTCTCAAGATTCACACAGATGCTATAGCAGAAAATATTTTTCCAAGGCTCAAACTGATGACAAAATTTAAAAGCAAAAAACGACTTGCCATCTTGACATTTAAAATGGTGACTACTCGATCAACACTCAAATACAAGGAGAGAAATACTTTCACAAATTAAACAGACAGGCCAACATATTTCTATAAGGGAAAAATAAACTTCAAACCAAAAGGTACAACCATATTAAGGACATAGCCAAGTAAAACTACAAGAATTGCAGAAATCAAAAATTATTAGTACAATACAAACCTTCTCCTAAAGTTCTTAGATAACCATTAGATGGGGCTTTCATGCTGACAAAATCATGGTCTAGCTTATTCAATTGATTTCTTTTTGTAAAACCTAGCGAGCTGATCCTTCACTAGTTGTTCAAGCAACATACCATTAACTTTTTATTTGGCGCAAAGTTAATAAGTTCTAATTTCCTAATTTCAGTCATTTCAAATTGAATCGAAGTAACAAAATGAAAAATCTAAATTTGGTTGTGAACCGTCAGTACTCAATGGCAAACAAATGCTAATTTTGATTTACTAACCTTGAAAATTCCAGCTTGACGAAGGGATAAAAAAAGAAAAAAAATTCATCAAACTTATTTATCTTCAGATAATAGATCCTGTCTAATGTTAGATCCATTTGCTTAATCATTTTTACTTTTTAATAGGCTATGAAGAATCTCAAACCTGGTGACTATCAAATTAGACAACACCCATTTCATTCTCCAAAAATCAACGTCCAACTTCATCTAGTTCGCACTCAATAGCTGCTTGGCTTTTTAGATGTTCGTCAACTTCCTCTAGGATCTTGACGAGCTTTACCGAAATCGCAGCTCCAAGGAGACGAAGGAGTTGGGAGCCCAAAACTAGGGTTCACAGTGGCGCTAAATCAAGGAGGTGGGAATCGCCGGAAAATTGACGGGAAAAAGGGGCAAGAGAAAGAGGCAGACAAAGAAATTAAGGCTACGAGGAGACAAAGTAGTTGGAGGAGTAGGGGTGTAATGTTTGCCCAAACTTAGGGTAAAACATGCGGTAAAATTTTAACCAAAACTTGAACTGGGTTTAAAAAAGGTGTGGGGCCCAAATGCCATGTAGATGTGTACATTATCTGTACCATTGTGCTGTACCCATAGACTTTTTGATTATACTACGGCCTTACTTTGAAAAAAAAAAGAAAAAGTGATTGACATGGTTTGTTAGAATTTTTTTCGATCATGATGTCTAAATTTTATTTTTTTTAAAAATTAAAAATTCATCGTTGACTGAAAAATTATTTCGAAATTAACCGTAAATTTTAAAATTTTAAAATAATTTTCAAATGTAGGATTCTCAAAATTTTCAGGTAGGATGCCAAAAAAACGAATGTTAATTTTGTAGCGACCCGAATTTTCGGGATTTATTTTTTTATATATATTCGACATTTTTTATTTAAGTTAATAAATTATTTTTTTGATTGATTATCTTGAATTTTTACTGGTGTATATCCCTTTATTTTCGCTCCGTCCAGGTTTATTGAACCTATTTAGGGAGAGTTATCTGATTTATTTTTTTATGTATTGGATATTATATTTTTATGATTATTAATTATTATCCTAACCGATAATTATTATAGATTTTGAATCCCTATTGAACTCTATACCTTTGTAATTTGAATTCTAGTAGGACTCCAAATTATTTTTTTTTTCTATTTAAGCAACCCTTGTCCTCCCTGAAATAACTTTCTATCTGTAACGACCCAAAATTTTGATAAAACTAAAAATCATTTTGAAATTGATGTTGTAATTATTTATTTAGTTATTTATTTTTATTTGAATGATTAAGATAGGTTGTATGACGAATAGTTATCGTTGGAAGTACACGCGAGTTACGGTAGGTCGCATGGCACCGGAATAATCTCTTCATCTTCGTCATTAATCTCAAGAATGAAAAGGAATCAATTTTTGGATTTTATTACACATCATTATGATGATTAAACCTGAGATTTTAATGACATTTTTATGGATTTTATTTGGGGAAATTCATGGGTGTTTACGGGAAGACTAATGAGTTTAATGGAGGAATAAACTCACAAGGCATATAAAATCTACACATTTCTTATGAAAATAACACAACAATTTCGTAGCTAACAAAATCAGAGTTTAGAGAGAGATTCGAGTGTGAAATTCTGCCTTAGATTCAAAATTTTGCCGGGAGAATGAGGATTCGACATTTCACATCCATTGGTTGTTTTAATCTCTCCATTGAAGTAGAAATATATACCTTCCAATTCTTAAGAGACGTGTTCTTGTTTTTAACTGCTATAATTTCAATTTTATTTTTTCTTTCTATTTTGATCGCAAGCTTTGGTCTACAAATCTACAATTAGTTTTGAACCAAAAACTCAGAATTGAAAAAAAATTGAAATCCACCGAATTAATTTCGAACCGACCAAACTGTGTTTTTGTTTTTCAATCGGTGGAAGTTTCTTTTTGTTTTTTATTTCACCACTAATTGGCCAGCATTGTGAGATGGGGGATTGTGGATAGAAGCTTTGGGGTTAGCCATATTATTATCCAAATAACTCCACGTCACCTATACTTATGGAATCTGTTGATGCATGCATTCACTGATAGCCGATTTCCCTAGTTATCCCTGTGGTCTGAGTAGTGATACTATTAAATAAATAGGTTTTATCTTGCTAGTAAGCTTTAATTCTTATTGCTATCAAAATTGATTAGTTTCTGTTTGTGAGTAGTTGCAACTTTGACCTAACAAGCTTATGTCCATCTATTTCACAAATTTATTGGGAAATGTCGAGCAAAGTTATACCGCTCGAGCAGATTGTTCAGAAATACAAATTCACAGAACATTAATTAATTGGACTATTCGAATATTTTTTCCACACAGTCGTATAACTCACCTCGATGCAAGTACACTTTGCACATGCATACACATATATATAAATTCACGTCCACGGATTCCCATGGAATTCTATGAGAGCAGAATCTCCAATATAGACTATATTCTGTTATTTCAGTTATGCTGTTATATAAGGAATGTATCGTGTGTGTATCAACGTTGTGCCTTCGGATTGTCAATTTATGATTTTGTTAAGTATATTAATTTTGGTAGATGTTTAGTTTACAGCCGTTATGCTGTCCAATTTTATGTAGAATTTATTTAACTGTATTTTGGAGAAGACTTAGTTGATGCGTAAGGGACATTGGACATTGCCTCGTATGACGCCCAAAATTTAGGAAACGAATGATGATTGACTAGTCGGTAAAATATGGTCACTAGTAGAGACAAGTAAGGCTAATGAAAATAAAATTGAAATGACGATTGGTTGTATAATCTTGGGATCGTTTGGGATGCTAACGAGTCTTTAGTGGGTGTCGGTCGAGGTACTAGACGATCACGATACGTTGTACTGTACTCGAAGTGTTGGACGATCTAGATGTGTTTGGACTATACTTTGTGTGCTGGACGATCTAGATGTGTTGTGTTGTACTCGGTATGTTGGATGGTGGTGATGCGTTGGAGTGTACGTACCTAATCAGAGTACCAGACAGTCTTGATACGTTGAATTGTATTTGATGTGTTGAATGATCTTGACACGTCGAACGGTACAAGTATTATGTTTCCGGATTAAATTCTCGAGTTAGGTTGGATTCTCACTGGTCGTCGAGCTGAATTGTTATGGATTTGATTCCCAAAGCGTCTTCCCATTAAAAAGAGAAAATAAATTCATAATGTATCTACATGTTGTCACTGCACGTAATATTCCAGCTACTAATGTTGTTCAGTTATTCTGTATATACTGTTGTACGTGTTATTATCTTTGGGTTCAATTTTTCGAGTATATTTTTCTACTAAATTTCATTACTCATTGGAACAACTTCTCTGTCATTGGCGTGTCATGCTAAATTTAGAAGAGTAGATGGAGGAGTTAGACGATACAGATAGAGAGAGTACAACAAGATCAGATGGTCGCACTATTAGAAGCTCTGAGTTTTATAATTTTATCTTTTATGTAAATATAAAAGAGTATTTATATTATTTCAAATGTATTTTCGCTGCAATTTGTTTATTAATAAAAAGAAAAAAATATGTTATTCTTTTAAATGTTCATTTTATATAATGAATAATTTAAATATCGTACCAAAAAGTCAAAGTGTTACACTATCAATTTTTATTTTTATTGCAGGTCTCAAAAATTCAAGAGGTATTTTTTGCATTCGCATGCGGTACAATATTTTTCTCCTTTTTGTGCCCAGACGCCCTATTCTTCTTTCTTTTCTCTCTCCCTCCCTCCCTCGCTGTCCACTCTCCACAGCCTCTCCTTTCTCCTTTTTTTCTTTTTCCTTTTTCCTTCTTGATTTGATTTTCTTTATTGTTATTTTATTATGTAGTACGTCATCGTTACTTTGCATCGATATAGCACGCTATGTTTTATATGTACTATATTTACAGTAGCTACTTAAACTATTATTTATTATTAGTAATATAGTGTTTTTATTACTTATATTTCAGTCCTTTCTTTTAGTGTTTATTATGTTTTCATCCAGTGCATTTTACCACATTAAGTTTTAGTCCTTTTTTTTAAATAATACCAAATCTATCCTCCGATTTTGTTAACCATAATTATTATCTATTTCCTAAACTCACGCCTGTACTCCCTAAAATCATGGCAACCGGAATAGGGTCTTCATCTCCGGAATAGGAAACGACATCTTCAGAAACCACGGGATCGAGGAAAATCAGGCCACCATTGTCTGATTTGGGGACTTCGCCACAGATCTACGTCTTCGGCTTCCATCAACCCGTCGGAAACGTAGACCAAATACGCAGGACTCCGACGAAAAATGACCACCTGATTTGACTGCTACCGGACCAGAAGAACGGCAATCGAACGGTTTTGCGTCGGGTTGTAATCTTGCTATGAAGGGGTAATCTGATTTGTTTCAGTTGTTATGATACGGCTGGATGTGATGGTATATTTGCTGTAGGAAAAAATCTGACAGTGCTATGAGAATTGCGAGTTATGATATATTTCATTGTGATCGGACATTGTAGCATGTCGATTAAGGTTGATAGTGTATGTTGCCAACTTAATACAGCAAACTATTTGGGACATCTAACAAATTTCAACGTTATAGTACGTTTCAGTTGTTATCGTACAACTAGTAGCGATGGTATATTTGTTGCAGGGTGTAAATTTGCAAGTGATATTATATTTGAGTGTGATGGTAAATTTGAACGTTATAGTATATTCAGGAGTGATGGTAATCTGGTTTGTTTCAGTTGTTATCG
>JABCMJ010002429.1:0-10236 GCA_014822125.1 Arbutus unedo
CAGATTTTATCCACCATTAGTCCACAACAGTGAGCTGTTGTAGCTAGAGGAGGACATTGCAAGAACCTCCATTGCTTTTTGAAAGAGCTGTGTAAAGTTGGGCTTTTGTTGCCTTTTTGGCCAGATGCGGCTTTCCCATGCCTTGTTGTGATTTGTGGTCCTTCTCATTGGATGTTGAGCAGAATTTAGTCATGAATGTTCGGTGGAAGATCCTAAATACGTTGGACAGCCTGAGCGTATTCGTTTGAAATGGAGCAAAGAACGCCAAATATCTTACGATTAAATGTTGTATTCAAACTATTTCAACATACGGCAGATGCCTTCAGTGATTGGTTTCTTTCATGCCCGAGTTGTTCTAGTGGACTCTTCAAATTCAGACATGAATCTAAGTTTGTACCATATTTATGGTAATGGGAGATGATAAAGGTACATATTGGCAGTGGCAACATTTGAGGCGGGACTCAAATAAAGACAAAAAATAATAAGATAATAATTTAATAAACAGTACAGTCCGTTGAACCTGTCCTCCACGTATTTCTTTCCTTTTTTGGCCCAATTACATCCTCCTCTGAATGAAGTAGACTGCTGGAAGGGACTAATTATTGTGTATTTTTTGAACACTATGTACGAAAAAGATATAATAGTCAATTTACCTATTTATTTTTTTATTTATGTATTTCAATATTGTTATTTATTTTAGTTATTTAATAAAATTAACTTAATTAAAAAATTAAAAAAATATATATTGTACTTGTAGTAATCACATTTAATGAGGTGGCAATAATGTGATTTTTTTTTTGACAATTATATAATGTAATGGCGCGAAAAATTTGGCAGAAGAAATGAATACGTATTCCAATATTGCTCTCTATTTTAGTTATCCAATAAAATTAACTTAACTAAAAAACCAGAAAAAAATTGCAATATAATAATAAATGATTGCCTTTGACCCGCAAAGAAAACATATGGGGCGGATTATTCTCTCTTCCTCTATTTTTAAAAAGGGAAAAAAAGAAGTTGAAAATAAGGTGAATTTACCATTTAAAATCTTATTTCTCCTTTTCCCTATTTGTCTCTCCCACTATTTTGTTTATTTCTCAACATTTATCTTCATCGAATATATCCGAGCACGTTTTATCTGTACGGATTAATATTTTTTAAGATAAATATATTTTGATTGTGTGTTTATCTATATCTAATAAATACGAGTTTTAGCATAATTATTATTCTCGACGTATGAATAATTATGATCATTAAAGTACTAATAAATTTCATTAGCTAATATAATAAATTTGATGTAAATTTAGATTTATAAATACATTTTTCTATTGGTATATTACATCAAAAGGGTCTACAAATATAATTTTTCGTGCACAGATTCGGACATAGATGTGTTCAAAGCTATCGGATGTACATGAAGCCTTTTGAAATAATTAGATTTCACGTATATCTGTCTGTTCGAAACACATCTCAGCATACAAATTATATTTCTAGACTTGCTCTATTACATCAAGTTTTAGAAAATAATCAATCAGTAGATTACC
This sequence comes from Arbutus unedo, assembly GCA_014822125.1. Classification (NCBI taxonomy): domain Eukaryota; kingdom Viridiplantae; phylum Streptophyta; class Magnoliopsida; order Ericales; family Ericaceae; genus Arbutus; species Arbutus unedo. The sequence goes on from JABCMJ010002429.1 coordinate 1,545, forward strand.
GTCATCCACATTAATTTCATTATCTATTTTCTTTTCGGGTGAAGGAAAAACAATTAATGCCAAATCAAATAGAATCCCTCTATAAATATCTTGAAATAAATCTTTCTTATTCTCGTAAAAAATCAAGGAAAAAACAGAAGAAAATAGTCCACAAACACCCTTAGGCAAAATATGTCTCTGTGAAAACACCCAAATCAACCTTTGGTACAACAGCAACCAAATTCTGACACGTCAAGTCCTCCCTTGTGATACCCAATCCCATACACTTCAAGTCCCATTAACTGTCTTTGGGAGGTAAATCCCAAAAAGTAATGCTAAGAACACATACTTTGCAAACACATTCAGACACATATGTGTTTGGAGCCGTTGGATGAACGTGGAACCCTTAATAATTTGAGAAACCAACATGCATCCAATAATTTCGGACACATCTGTATTCGAATGCATCCGAAATATCTGTGTTCCTAGACTTTTTGAATCCCAAATGTGGCTAACCATTGTAATTAATGAGCTTGCCTATTTGACCTATGTACTTGGAATAAGTTTACTAACACATCAAGTTGTACATTAGAGTGTAAATCATGCCTACGTGACATATCATTATAAGACAAAATGTAAAAATGGGTCTCATGAATTTTGATATGTGTTCAGATTAGTGGATAATACATGGACATGATGTATAACTTGATGTACAGCGTGAAGTATTAGTAGCATTGCTCATGTATTTATTTTGTCTTTTGTAAACTTAATCTAATTAACTTCATTTTGACTAAATTATTTTAAGCGTGTTTTAACATCATATAATGAAGTATTTGATTTGACTTGTAATGAGAAAGGCCAAAAATGCCATTGAACTCTAACCCATCAACACATTTTATTGGGGACACTTTTATCTTTTCGTCTTATTAGTGTCTTATCTTTTGACTTATTAATTTAGTCAAAATTATGAGGATTATTGGCCTCTAACTTATTGCATTAAAAACCATAGGTGAAATAGACCCATAGGGCATTGCATGTGAAAGTTAAACACAAGACCTCAAGATTTGTAATTGATCAAACAACAACCTTTCGCTAGGGTTGGGGAATATTGTAGTGTACTTTTATCCTATAATGATGTGGCATCGATAAAATAATATAATTTTATTCATATTAAAAATTGTTTAAAGATTTTTTAATTAATTAATATAAATTTAATTAAACTCTAAATAACTTTAAATAGAGTTACGTCATTTGTTGCGTTGCAGCCTTTCCAAACCCCAATTGCTAGACCGTCTTGATTTACGTTTTATTCACAGTACATGTGTATTTTGTGATCTCTAACATAGTTAAAAAGGAAAGAAAATTCCAACCAAGCATTTTTAAAATAGCTCTTGAATTAAGAAGAAAATTACAAGCAAATGCAACTTTAGCATAATAATAATAATAATAATTCGAAGGGATTGGCTTAGTCGAAGGAAAGAGGGTAACTAAGGGACTTTTTTCTTTGAAGATCATGAGGTTGAATCCTACAAAAACCAATCAATAGGATCACTGATCAAAGTTTATTCGGTTATTAATTTCAGAAAACTGAAAAGATTAGTCGGCATTAAATCGTGAATAATTCTAAAATTGACCGGATAAATCAGCTATAAAAAAAAATTTGCCGGACCCCATAACCAAAACCATGCAAGAAATTACTAGCGACAAATGCCCCATGCTTGGGAAAAAGTCTCTATTTGCCATTGGCTCCTCCTCCTCCTCCCTGATCGAATGTGAAAATGCCTCTGCAATAATAAAAGAAAAATCTTCGAATTTGTAATCAGAAACAATGCTAGTTATTTGATAAAGATTATGATCATGATCATGATTGTGATTTTGATTTTGATTTATTCCTAGCGGAACAGATTAATTGGAAGGAGTTTAAACAGGATTCGGAGAGGGTTTTTGGCAAGAGCCCACAGCAAGCAAATAAAACTTCATCTTGGCACCCATATGTCTCCCCTATTGGCTCTCCAGTTCCCCGTTCATCAGCGGTCAAAATTTTAGAAGGAATATAATAAATATATAACAAGGAAGATATATTATAAGTGAAAATTTATTATAGACGAGTGAATATTATAAAGAGTTTATTTGAGCATTTTTAAGGAAGTAAGATTTGGTAGGTATAAGTAGGTGGGTGAAATTCTTCTAACTAATAATGACATTTGCATAAATAAAAGACAGATATAGAAGGGGGGAGGGGGAGAAAGTTTTATCTCACTCTAGACGAATAAATTAGTACTCTGAATATTATATTCAGGGTTCAAAGATATAAATAAACCCCGGATCGATATAACAAGACGGATAACTATATCAGGAGCGATAACCAATGGATCATTTTTTGACCGCTAACAAACATGCTCTAGAGGTAATATGGGGAGAAGTGTCTCTGGTGTATTTCTCATTATCCGCTCAGCTAGGGTAATAATTATGAGACTTGAATTGTTTTGTTTTTCATGTCTCGAAAAATAGATATTTCGTGTAAAACCTTAAGTTGAGACATCGATGAAAGAGAAATTGGGAGTTATTTCTTGTCTTTCTTTTGTATTAAGACAAATGCGCTCTGATATTGAATATCGAATAATCGGATTTGAGGTGAGCCTAATAACAACGCACAATATGTTGATACGTTCAAGTCTTCACCACTACTTTAGCTTTAGCTAGTTTATAGTATAATGGGTCAGTTGCATTAGTTAGTTGAGTTAATGGGTTAGTTGAGTTGTTCCAAGTCAGTAGCATAATAGGAGCATAATGAGTCAATTAAATTGCATGAGTGAGTTAGTGGTCATGGGTAGTTACTTGTTCCTAATTGTTAGGCATGTTTCCTTTAATGGCATGCATGAAAGTTATTTGTAATCCTATTTATTGGTTAAGTTCTGAATGAAAAAGACGTCAAATATTATCCAAATATCTTATTTTCCTCTCACTGTCTTCTTCTTCTTCTCTTCTTAACTTCTTTCTGCAAATCGAAACATATCAGTAGTATCAGAGCCGTTCGATCCCATGGGCACCCAGGACAAGAGCAATACCGAGTTCTGTAATGAGGTTACTGAAACATTGACTCGTCATGAGTCGAGTTTCGATCAACTGCATAACAACTTTAACCAAGTTCATACCACTCTTCAATTGGTTCTCACCGAATTGCAAGCTTTACGAGCCACCCATTCCCAAACCCATACTCCTATTATCGACAACATCAACCCATTTGCCTCTAGTTCAAATAGCCAAACTCCAAATCTGCCTAAGCAACACCCCAATCAAACACCATCCCAAACCATGATCCCCACTCGAACCCACCCCAAACTCAATTTTTCAAAATTCACCGGCGATGACCTGACTGATTGGGTACACCGCACCAAACAATTCTTCAAATTTTAAACTGTTGACCTTAATCAGAGATTCCAACTCGCATCGTTTCATCTCAAAGGTATTGCATTACAATGGCACCGTTGGATCACTAAAATCCGCGGAACCATGACATGGTTTGATTTTACTACTGCCTTGTTGCGCCGTTTTGGTCCCACTAACTTTAACGATCCATCTGAAGCACTCACACGCCTTCGGCAAACCACCACGTTGGACGCCTACTAGCAAGAATTCGAATGCCTCTCGCAACTCATGGAGCCTTTATCTGACCATTACTTGATTGGATGTTATGTCGCCGGCCTGAAGGACGAAATTCGGCTCGACGTTAAAATCAAGAACCCTCGAACCCTGGCCGGGACGATTGGAGTCGCTCAACTAATTGAGGAGCGCAACAATCTGTAGAAAAGAGCCCAACTATCAACGGCTTCCGTCCCTACTTTCCACAAAATACTCCCAACACTACAACACCCAACTGCAACACCACCAGTTCGATCACGGTCGGCCTCTTTGATCCGAACCCCACTCAAAAATTAAACCCGAATCAAACGAGTCCGCTCAAGCCAGAGGCTCAAGTTCATAGAGAAAATGGTCTATACTATTATTGTGATGAAAAATACGTGCCTGACCATGGTTGCACCAAGCCCCAACTTTTCATGATCAAGGATTTTGTGACTGTGGATGATCAACCCGAGCCAACCATAGCTGACACCGGCCTGGACCCCACCCCCGACTCACTTACCCTTTGCCAAGCGAAAAATAACCAAAACAGGGATATTAGGTAAATCAATGGCATTTTTCTAAATCACATATAGAATTTATCCTTGCAGCCAAAGATATTGCAAGCAGAGGGAAATAATACGTTCAAGCTTTCTCCACTACTTTAGCTTTAGCTAGTTTATAGCATAATGGGTCACTTGCATTAGTTAGTTGAGTTGTTCCAAGTCATAGCATAATTGCATAAGTGAGTTAGTAGTCATGGGTAGTTACTTATTCCTAATTGTTAGGCATGTTTTCTTTAATGGCATGTATGGAGGTTATTTGTAATCCTATTTATTGGTTAAGTTCTGAATGAAAAAAACGTCGAATATTATCCAAATATCTTATTTTTCTCTTACTATCTTCTTCTTCTTCTCTTCTTAACTTTCTTCTGCAAATCAAAACATATCATATGTGTGTAGTGCATTAGCACGTATATACGCTGCTCTCGAGATCATAAAATGTAGCAAGAACATGCGCAGTGATATGATATTTAATTTTGTTACAATCACAAAAGTACGCACACCTCTTATGTGAGTCTGCGTAAAAATGTGTTGGTATGTGATTTTAGATATTTTGTATGGTATTATTATATGTGTGGTACTGGAGTTTAAAGGGAAAAGGGTAGACGTAAACGATAGAATTTACAGCACTTGAGCAGAGTTGCTGCCCAATATTGCATTTACTTCCCCCCAACTATCGACCGTACCAATTGTAAAGAAATCTCCAGACCTGTTGCCGGAAAAAGGCTGTCATGAATAATGACTCCGCCTCATTTCAACGTCGACTCTCTCTCTCTCTCTCTCTCTCTCTCTCTCTCCATTGCCGGAATAATGTAATTGTGGCTGGGGCTAGTTTAGGGCTGTTGCAACGCGAGAGGGCTTCCAGAAAGCATTGCGCGCAGGAACGACCGTGCAACCATTATTCATCATTTGGTCCCCCTCCCTTGGTCCCCGCCTTTGTCGTTTGAAATTTTCCTGTCTAATGGACTAATATCTTTTAATTATTATTTTTATAACTCAGAAGGTCGGAGAATCTAATTCCTCTATCTAATTTCATTCAAGTTACATTGCGTTGCTTTGGTGATAAATTTAACAGAGGGATGATGTATATCACCCACTAAAAATAAGTACTATTTAATTGGAGTATGTTTTGATTTCTTGTAAATTATATACTAAGATTTTTAAACAGTGGTTTATATCGAGACATGTAATGTACCGGTTGTATAACGGTATCGCACCCGGTTTAATGAGTTCAAATATGCAATGTCAAACAGTTCTGCTTTCTCGGTTCGAAAAGTGCATTGTTGGAACCGGGTTGAAACGTCAACCGGCTCTAGATTCAGGGGCTCTTGCTATAGCGGAATCTTCTACCTCCACACGGCATTGCTCCGTCAGGCTTTTGCCCATTACGGAAAATCCCCCATTGCTATCTCTCGTAGGAGTCTAAGCCGTGTCTCAATCTTAATGTGACTGATCATCCTCTCAGACCAGCTATTGATCATCACCTTTATAAGCTATTGCCTCACCAACTAGCTAATTAGACGCAAGCCCCTCCTTGGGTTGATTTTTTCTTTTGCTCCTCAGCCTACGGGATATTAGCAGCCGTTTCTAGTTATTGTTCCCCCCTTAAGGATATGTTCTTACATGTTACGCAACGGAACCAATTAAAACACAGTTAAATAAGGTAAAAATCACTTTTAATATTTTTTAAGTGTCTAAATAGCTGTAAAAAGTGATTATCGACTGTAAATTGAAAATAAGTCTTTAGGTAATAAGAAATTAACAGGCTGATGCACATGTGATTTTAAATATGACCAACATATATATTGGTGTGTAACAGTATCAAAATGATAAAAAAAAGGTACGTTACTTAACTACCCTTGGTACTCATTATCAATTTTATCAATGTACTTAAAAAAGAAAAAAGATTAATTTAATTCTCTAAAAATGTAATAAAAACTAAAAAAATATGAAATTGAATATGATTTTCCCCTCAAAAACTCATTACAAAGCACAAGAAAATTTGCTTGGTATGTGTTCACGACTTCACTCTTTTAAGCTAATGTCCAAGTCTTTTTCCGACAAATATCCCAAATAATTAAAAGAAACTTTTGTGATGCACTATATTTAGGGTTTATACACTGAGAGTATTCATAACATGCATTTAACTCCATTTAATACCCCTCAACTGCTCCCCAAACCCCCCATTTCTGCCTATAAAACTACACAGCCCACTTCTCTCAACATTTGCCAAGTCCAGGGGAAAAGAAAGAGCAGAACACATAGAGAGAGAGAGAGAGGATGGCAAGGTGGTTTGTTGCATCACTTGTGATTTCCCTAGCAGTAGTTTCTCAAGTCACTGCTAGAACCGTGCCAAGCGATGTGGGGTTGGATGACCAGAAGAATGTGGTTACTTTTGGTGGACTGGGTGGCTACAGTGGGATAGGCAACAATGGACTGCCAATTGGCGGAATTGGCGGGGGAGTAGGCGCTGGTGGAAACCTTGGTGGAGTCAGTGGTATTGGGGGTGTAGGTGGTGGTGTTGGGTTAGGAGGGGGAGCTGTCGGTGGCTTGGGTGGAGGCGCTGGTGGTGGCTTGGGACCTTTGGGCGGTCTTGGCGGCGGTGTAGGCGTTCCCGGTGGTGGTGGTGTTGGCACTGGCATTGTTCCTTTTCCTTGAAGTACTGTCTTGAAGGTTTATAATTTTAGTTTAGTGTGAGCTAATTAATGTTGTCTGTCATTGTCATTTCTGTTTTCTGTTGTCGGATAGTTGCTTTGTAATCTTATTTTATCAGCATGTCGTTTTAGTGTTCTACGAAATAAAACTATCGTAGTGTGTGTGTTGTTTTATATATGCAAGTAATATATTGTGTTAGAAATTATTGTTCGATTTCTTTTGGAAGTTGGACTTTATTAAAAAGATATTTGTATGTTTTAAAGTATTGACTATTGAGCTGTGACTTTCATTTTCGAAAGATCTTCCAATAAACTAGGAAAAATTTACGGTTTCCGGACAAAGAAATTTTTTTCAAATTGAAAATCAATGATCATGAACTGCTCACAAGCTTAGGTTGTACAGAAGTCAAAAGTAAGCAAAAGAGGAGAGGGGTAGACACATAGGAAGGCATTTGCATTTTTAAATTTAGGTTGATTTTGAACTAAAATATTATTTTTGTTAAAATAATTGGTTTTTGTTTAATTTTTCAAAAAAAAATTATAATTATTTATCATTTTTTTTGTATTTTCTCACCCGTCTCGACAACAATTATCATAAAAATATAAAAATATGAATCAAAATTTAAAAAGTTCAAATGGAACGATGTTAAATACCCCAAAAAAAAGAGTAAAAGAATAGTCTTTATTCTTAACTTTTTTTCATTTTTATTAAATTTTTTTGTCATACATTTTTTACTTTCTATATTATTTTTTTCAAGATTAATAATTAATTTAAAAATGTAAGACAAACTTGATAAAAATTGAACAAAAAATTGCAAAAACGACAGTTACCTTAAATATCAATAATTTTGGCCAATGGGGGCTCTTAATAACAGTCCTACAGACAATGGCATTTGTTTGTACACTAGAAATTGTCTACCATCTGATGTGACACATTTATAACCATATATTGATAATAATGGCTCCATTTAAAATCTTTACCAAACATGTTCCTCCTTTGATACTTCAGCTGCCCTCTGAAATATTTATACACCTCAGTAAGTTAGAAAAGGTATAAGGAAGATACATACACTGTCTCTATGGTGGTTATCGATTCGACACTATAATTAGAGGAATTAAAAACTGAAAAGAGTTAAAAGAACTTAAAACCACGACTTCGCTTGGATTGGTCCTCTACTCAAGAATTAATCGACATACTCATAAACTAAGTCGAATATTGTGTGATATTTATATGAGACCGAAACCCATTATAATAATGGAGTAAGTAACGTTTCCTAATGGACGACACGTGTAAATTTATATTCATTTTTTGTGATATTGCATACTTGTATTGTATGAACCAATAACTAGAGTTGGTGCCCATTGGGAAGTGAGGCAGGTTGAAGATATATATATATATATGAGACAGAAGTTAACTAAGATTCAACTGGCATAACTATGAATAATTAATGCATGAACTAATAAAGGTGTCCGTTTACGAGAAGCTTTTTTAAAGAGATTTTCTAATTTTAACTTTTAAAAATTAATTTTGAATGTTTACCCAAATTTGTAACTTGTAAAATTCTTACAAGTTAAAAAACAAATGAAAATTTAAAAATTCTAAAACTAGGTTATGGCCTATGGGGTACTTTTATGAAGCTGCCAGAGTGTTTTTGGGTGCAAATTAACCTGGGTGTTGATGGTGGGTGCTGCAGGCATGCAGCTGAATTGAATGAATGAAATTAAAGGGAGTAAGAGTACGTACAACCACTCTCATGAAGCTTCAGCATCAATAGTAAAGGACTTTCACCTACCATGCATGCTTTCCTCAGCTGCTACTAGGAGTATTTGTTGTTACATTTTGGTTTTGCAGGCCCACCAAATAACCTAGACCGC
>JABCMJ010002431.1:0-10000 GCA_014822125.1 Arbutus unedo
AGTTTAAATTTGGATAGTTTAGTTAAGCGGCAAATGAAATTCTATCCACTTCATAAATATAGTTACGGACTTTGTTTGTATCTTATTTTTTTTCTAATGTACTTAAATAACTATTTTTAGGGTTCATATAGTTTATTTATTTTAGTATGGATATGTTTTAAAATTATATCCAATTAATTTAATTTTTAACTGAAGAAGTTTCGAAATAAACAATTTAAATCATCAAATTAGATATGAACAAATTTGGAGAATTGAGTCCATTTTTATGGATCCCATTCCTGGAATAACAGAGATTTCCCGCCAGTTTCGGTTGCTTGTGGTGGTATTCCGCTCTTGTTCGCAATAACAGACACCTCAAACCTTTCTCCTCTCCTCTCCTCTGACGGCCACCTCCGTCTCTTCTTCTCTCTCCTCCTCTGCTTCTGGTCCTCCGTTTCCTCCCTTCTCTTCTTAAGGTATCACATTACCACCCCCTTTATTCTCTCTCTCTCTCTCATATCGTTGATGTAATTGGGAATCTGGGTTGTATTTTTTTAACCAGCGGACGAATGAAATTGTGTTATCTGCATTGTTGTGAACGGGGCTGATAAATGGGTTTGTTTGTAAACTTTGAGCATAGGCTTAGATGGTTTGCTGGTTTTCTTAGCCCGATCTACGACTAAAGCTAGACTAGACATTCTCAATAGCCTTCTCTTTCCACTGCATAAGAAAAAACTTGAATTAGATCTTGGAAATGATCGACTCATCATCATAAGTGTTTTCCCCCTCCTAGTCCTGTTGATCAGAAGAATCCAGCAGCGCCACGCCAGTAGTGAGCATCCAATAACTTGTTTTAATGGGTTTCCATAATTTGCATGGCACGAGCAGCAACTGAAACACATCAATTTGCGAGAGAGCTTTTGTGAAACGAATTGATATAAATGGCAAATCGAAAGGGGGAAACGTACGGACTCATATTACACTACCCCTTGAGCTTTCAAGGGACCCAAATCTTTACTAATATAGCCATGCATAAGATGTAATGGCAAGAAGAAAAGACTACAGATTTGCAGCCTTCATCTAACAAGAGATTTATGCAAGAAAAGAACCAAAGATATCCTAGTTCAACGTGCCTAAATTGTAATTTTCTCAGCCATACGGTTACGATCCCACATCAGTTAAGGTGTGGTTCTTAACATGTTAATATAAGCTCTTTGACATCCTCCCCTTGCAAGTCGTTTGTTTGGGGTGAGTTCTACATAAGGGCAAAGTATCATTTGGAATCAGAGTCAATCATCATTTCGAGTATGGGATCTGATGTTTACCTATCTGAGCATTTGATCAGGGAGGCCCCTGGATTAATGTACGCTACTATGTGGTAAATAGTACTTGGGTGTTGGATACCGGAAGAAGACAGTTCAATTTGTTACCACAATTATTTTGGATGCAGTTTTGAGTAACTTTCAGTTTTTCTTCTTCTCTTCTTTGCTCTCTCATACATTTCCATTTTGTTTTGCGGGTCTCAGCTATTTAACCTTGGCAACAGTCATGAGTAAGTAGTTGCTTATATGCAAGATTCTATTCCTGCACACATATTTTTTCTTCTGTAAAACCGATGCCTGATTGTTTACCCATGCATATACATGATTCTGCAAGTGTTTGCCTTGCCTTTCCTTTTTCCCAGTGAAGTACAATTTGTGGATCAGTTTCATCAGAGATTGGGGGTTCGGGGGGCCGGTTTGGCTGGAGGGCTTTACTCTTTAGAGGTTCACATCTCATCTTACTTGAGCAGCTTGCTGGCGGTAATAAGGAGTACATGCCTGTATCTTCTCTACTATGGTTTCTAGTTTCAGTATGAAGATTTCATATTGTAGACGACTCTATATTTCAAATATTTGAATTACTCTGCATTAATTTCATGTTGAGGCTGTGATAGTCTAACAATGAATTTGGGACAGTTTAGGTTCGAATTGAAGTTTTACTCCTGAAGTGATTCCTGGAGATTGCATATTTTCTACAGCAACTTTATTCCTGATCAATGATAGCACCCTTTTGTGAAGGACAGTTGATTGTAATTATTGTATCGTGATTCCTTAAAACCAGATAGGTTTTAATTCCCAATGGCTGGTGTTAATGTGGTTTCCGAGAAGACTGGGGGAAATGAAGCTGATGTTCCTGGAAAAGTGGTATTCCTGCATGGAGAACTGGATATATGGATTCTAGAAGCAAAATGTCTTCCAAACATGGATTTAGCTACTGAAAGAATGAGACAGTGTTTTACCATGTTTGGGTCTTGTGGATCTCCCTTTGAGATGAAGAGTAAACACTCCGGCAGGCATTCCATCATTACTAGTGACCCTTATGTGTCTGTTTGCCTAGCAGGTGCTACTGTAGCTCAAACTAGAGTAATTGCCAACTCTGAATTCCCTTTATGGGATGAGCATTTTCATGTACCAGTTGCTCACCCTGTGGTAAAAGTGGAGTTTCAGGTGAAGGATAATGATATTCTTGGTGCTCAATTTATTGGCATGGTGGAGATATTCGCTGACAAAATAATATTGGGAAATAAAATTGATGGATGGTTCCCCATAGTTGGATCCGACGGAAATCACTTGAAACCCAATCCTGAATTGCATCTTTCTATTCAATTTGTTCCAGTTGGACAAAGGCATAAGGATGGTGTTGGAGTAGCAAATACGTATTTTCCTGTTCGGAAAGGAGGAAGTGTGACCCTTTATCAGGATGCCCACGTGCCTGATGGAATGCTTCCTGAGATTTTGCTCGATGGTGGGAAAGTTTTCCACCAAAACAAATGTTGGGAGGATATTTGTCATGCCATATTAGAAGCACACCACCTGATTTATATTGTTGGATGGTCTATATTTCACCGGGTAAAGCTTGTGAGGGAGCCAACAAGACCATTGCCTTCTGGAGGAGAGCTTTCCCTTGGAGAATTGTTAAAGTACAAGTCACAAGAAGGTGCTCGCGTGCTTGTGCTTATTTGGGATGATAAAACTTCGCACGACAAATTTCTTTTGAAAACGGTAACGGGTCGATTACTTTCCCAAAAAGTGTTTGTTTTAGCAGATTACAACATGTAGGTTTTTTTCACACTGGACCTTTTTTTTTTGGTGTGTGTTGCTTACAAGTTTGTGTCGTATAGCACTATTATTATACCAAGACTTCAAATTTGCTCTTACACTATTCTACTCATCATCTCTAACCTTACACTCAAAAGCAGGAAGGTCTTATGCACACTCACGATGAAGAAACAAAAAAGTTTTTCAGACACTCAAGTGTCCAATGTGTGCTTTGTCCTCGTTATGCCAGCAATAAGCTCAGTATTTTCAAACAACAGGTTTGGAATACTTCTTTTCTTAATCTTTTACTTGCTATGGGGGAAGTGACAGGTGCTGGTGCAAAGGGCACTTTTTATTTAGGGATGGCATACAAATTTCCACACTTATGGACTTCTACTGATTCAGTTGAAGTGATTTGAAACTAAGAAACGCATGTAATTAGTGAGTGCGCATTGTAAATATTAGCTGCTCATTAATTAATTTGTTTTGTCTGTTCTGAAAAAGGTCGTGGGAACTCTTTTTACACATCATCAGAAGTGTGTGGTGCTTGACACTCAAGCCACTGGAAACAATAGGAAAATTACTGCTTTCATTGGTGGCTTGGATTTATGCGATGGACGGTATGATACTCCCGAGCATAGGCTTTTTCGTGATCTTGACACTGTCTTTGACAATGATTTTCATAACCCCACATTTACGGTAAGGATTCGTTGTGTACATCTGAGATTTCTCAGCATGAATTTGCAATGCTCGTCTGAGTTTAGATTGAATGTGGCATTCCTTTGAAAAGTTCTACTCCTATACTCTGCTTCTTTTCCTACTGTATTCTGGTAACATGTACAGTCTCGTGCACGTGGACCGAGGCAACCATGGCATGATTTACACTGTAAGATTGATGGTCCAGCTGCTTATGATATATTGACTAATTTCGAACAAAGATGGAGAAAAGCCACAAAATGGCGCAATTTCAAGCTAAAAAAAGTTGCCCATTGGCATGATGATGCCTTGATAAAGCTGGACCGGATTTCGTGGATACTCAACCCCTCTTCTGGTCATAATGGTGACAGTGCTTTACGTGCTAATTATGAAGAAGATCCTGAAAACTGGCACGTTCAGGTACATGAACATAGAATTCCCAAATGAACCTATGAACAAAATGGTTATACACAGAGTGATTAAGTAGCTATCCCTCTTGCCAGGTTTTTCGATCAATTGATTCGGGGTCTGTTCATGGATTTCCAAAAGATGTGAAGGAAGCCGAGGCACAGGTCAGAACTAGCCCATTCGATTCTATAGAGCTCAGTTACTTAAGTTGCAAGCAGGCTTTTATCCACTTCTATGGTCCTCTAACCTGTCTTTCATAGCAGAACCTTGTGTGCGCGAAGAATTTGCAAGTTGACAGAAGCATACATACAGCATATATTAAGGCAATTAGATCAGCCCAACATTTTATATACATAGAGAACCAGTATTTTCTTGGGTCTTCATATTCCTGGCCATCATACAAAAATGCAGGTGGGCAAAACTCTGAGCTGCCAGTTCTTTATTTTCGTTTATGTCTGATGGCTGTACCTCAAGTAACTGTCTTCAATATAAACGTACTTTGCAGTCAGTTAATGCATGAGTTTTGCAATCTTACTCTACAAATTCATTAGATGTTTGAGCACAGGTCTGAAGTGGGAATGCAGAGTAAGCGGGGTTTGGGATATCAATTACATTTGTTGCTTATAACCTTTCGTCCACCTAGATAGTCTTCAGTTATATTTTTTTATGCACCTTTCATGTTCAAGAACTGGAGGTACTATACATGCATATTCCATGTTTTGTGTTTCAGGTGCGGATAACCTAATTCCGATGGAACTTGCATTGAAAATTGCCAGCAAAATCAGGGAAAACGAACGCTTCTCTGCCTATATTGTTATTCCAATGTACCCGGAAGGTGTCCCCACCGATTCTGCGATGCAGGAAATTCTTTTCTGGCAGGTTAGACTACTCTCTCAACTCTGTTGTTTATTTCTCACACCAATATCAGTTCTGCAGTTGATGTGCTCATATTTCTCAATTAAACTTTCTGGTTAATGCTTTAACTATTGAGTGGGCATGTTTTTTTTAAACTTTTCCTCTAATCCTGAATCCAAACTACTACAGGGACAGACAATGGCTATGATGTACAATATCATTTCACAGGCTCTTGAAAATGCAGGTCTTTCTGATTGTTATCACCCACAGGATTATCTGAACTTCTATTGCCTTGGTAAGCGTGAAGCTTCATCTCCGGAAAGTTCAGCTCAAACTAATAAGCCTCCTGAAAACCGCGCATTGGTATAGTTTTTCTTTCTCTGTGAAACTGTTATAAGGTGCCTCGTATACTGAAGTTGGAACAATACAATTACTGATGGCTTTTATATTTTACTCAGAAACCTGTAGGGAGATCTACTCTAAATTTTCTTTGAACTCTTATTCATTTCATCTTATTATATGGTTGGAATATACAACAGGTCACATGCTCATTTGTATTGTCTTCGGAGTCATGTTTCCATTATTTAATTTTTTTGGCCAATGGCCACGGATTAGCTATGAATTGTCTAGTTTTGTAATATGATTCTCCTTTTCCTTTTTGTGCAGGGATTAGCTCAAAAGTTTCGGAGATTTATGATCTATGTCCATGCCAAAGGGATGATAGTTGATGATGAGTATGTGATAATAGGATCTGCAAATATAAATCAGAGATCTTTAGATGGGTCAAGGGATACAGAAATTGCTATGGGTGCTTATCAACCCAAGTACTCATGGGAAGAAAAGAAAACTCATCCACGTGGACAGGTTTGGAACTTGAACTCATCCAAACACTCATGAAATTGCTAGAACTTGCAACAGTTTCATCATTTATAACTGTATAATCATAAGGGTTTGTTTGGAAAGCCTTAATTCGTACGCCTTCATTATTATGTTCATTGACCTCTATGATGCATTGTCCTCTGTGCCTTTGTATTCCTTCCATGAAGAGTGAGTTTTCTTTTGTGGAGGGATTTGCACCTATCACGTCAGTGGGTGTTATATAGTAGCCGAGATTATGGTAGAAAGTATTAACCAATCATTGAAAAGCAGAAGCCAAATAGATTTTCCAATTTTAGTTTTTTTGTCCACCAAGTTTTTAAGTTTTTTCTGGTCCATTAGCTGAAAGAGCCTTCCAAGATGAAATTGGAAGGGAAAAAAAAACTACAAGCTACGGCTACTTAGCTGCAGGCTGCAGCAAATGCCCCCTGCTGAGTTGCATACTTATAGCTTAGCATAATTTGGAGAAAAGAACTGAGGTTATGTCTGCAGCTGAAATAGTTAGTGATGGTTATGATAAGGTAAAGCCAGCAATTTTCGGCAAAAAGGTTGATCATGGATATAGCATCCAACGCATACAACGCCCTTTACTTCATATTTAAGCTGCGGCTACTTAGCTGCAGGCTGCGGCAAATGCCCCCTGCTGAGTTGCATACTTACAGCTTAGCATAATCTGCAGAAATAGTTAGTGATGGTTATGATATGGTAAAGCCAGCAATTTTGGGGAAAATTGGTTTTGCTCAATCAACGCATGAAACACATTTGTAAGAACTGAGTCTAGTTTGCTGGACTAATGGGCTGCAGATTTTAGATAAACATCACCATGCAAAACAAATTTTGAAGCTCTACATTTGATCATTGATGTATCCTTGAATGCATACAAACATGCTTTACTTCATATTTAAGCACCGGAACAACACTATATGGATGCAGTTATACGGGTATCGAATGTCTCTGTGGGCTGAACACCTTGGCAAGCTCGAAGATTCATTCCGCCAACCACACACTGTTGAATGTGTTAAGCTTGTCAATAAGATTGCAAAGCAAAACTGGAAGGCTTTCGTAGCGGATGAGGACATGGAAATGTCAGGACATTTGATGCACTATCCAGTCCAAGTAAGTAGGAGTGGGAAAGTTAGTCCATTGCCTGGTCATGAATCATTTCCTGATGTTGGAGGTAAAGTTCTTGGAGCTCCCACCAATCTCCCTGATGCCCTGACCACCTAAATATAGTCTACAGAAGCTGAAATGCATTAGTGCTTTTGAAGGGTATACTAAAAAGAAGAAACACGTGTGATGTAGGTGGGAGTGCTAGCAAGTGTTGTATATGGTGTATATTTCATTTGTTCTCATATATATATATATCATATTTTTTTACATGATTAGTACAATATGAAGTTGGTAGCAAATTGGTGAAAGTGTTTTTATGCAACTTGCAGATTTAGTGAGACAACAAATCCTATAATTAAGCATCAAAAGAATCGGAATTGCTATGATATAACTATCTGTTTCAGATTTAAAGCTAGCTCGATGTTCGGACATCAGGTCTTGAATTTGTCATGAGAAATGAAAATAAAAAGAGGAATTCATTCATTTTGGTGTGAAGAAGCCGGCTCACACTTTCACTTTGCAAAAAAATTCATCACAAACTTTCTTCCATCATAATAATTGTAGGCATAGGCAAAGGCATATTTTCGTAAAAAGACTATTTTAAAAAAATTGCTCCTAATAAGTGCTCCACAGAAAAGTGATTCAATCCACTAATTATTTCAGAAAAATAACTATTCAACATAACAACTAAAAAATTATCAAATCGCTTAATATGTATCCATTATTTGTGTTACCAAAAAATAAGAATATGTATGTTTACCCCATTTGTGGTCATGAAAACAAATAAAATTTAATTCCAATTTTCTTTAAAGTTTCTCATTTTTTAAGATTGAAAGAATTTTCTATTAAATAAGTATGGAAGATAAGGTTAAATAGCTAAAACACATAACTGTGCCCTAAGTGGACCGCATAGCGCAGTGGATTAGCGCGTCTGACTTCGGATCAGAAGGTCGTGGGTTCGACTCCCACTGTGGTCGACGCTTTCGTCCTCTTTAGTTTTTGCACTCCACGATTTTCGCCAACTTATTGTACGGAATTGCGGCAGAAAATTTAGCCTAATTTCCTCTAAAATTTAACGATTTTCTTTGTTATTTTTGAGGATTCTCACAATTTTATTCATCCCCGACAGGTACATTTTGTGCCCATTTTTTAGCGGTATCAAATCATCAACATAAAGTTTTGACCTGTTTCAAATGTTACTATTCAGTATCGTATCAGTTCGTATTTTAAAAAATATATTAATTAATAATTTTTTAAATAATTAAACATAAAGTGTGATTAAAATCATTCATTTTTGTGTTTAATGATTTATTTTCAAGTTACGAGATTTTATTTTATATGTCTAATATGATTTTTTATTAAAAAAGTTATTAGTAAAATATATCTTAATTTCAATGATAAATTCAAAATGATACATTAATATGTATTGGTATCAATATGTACCATATTAGTAACAAAATTAATATATTTGCCAGTAGAAATTGATAATTTTATATTCCCATACTTCTGCAGGGTGCAATGAAGCTTTTCTTTTTTATTATATATATATATATATATATATATATATATATATATTGTGGGTTGACGTAATAGTTATTACATTTTTATTTATGTTATTATCTTCTACTATTTATATACGTTTTCTTTATCGATATATATGGAGAATATTCAGTGTCATTTTCCCAGTCTTCCATTAACATTTTCTTTTGTAGGGACAGTCTGATGGAATATAGTTGGATCTAGGGGTGAAATTAGTTCGGATTGGTTGGTTCGATCCAATATTTTTATGGATATATTTGGTTTGGTCTATTTTTGTTTCAAACCAATCCCGACCGATTTATTTTCGGTTTGGACTCGAGGTCAAATTCTTTTGGAGATTTTGGTCTGTCCCAAATGAACAATGCTAAAAATTAATTTTGAGTCCATTAGATTTAAATCCGTCACTAATATAAAAAATATATTACTAAATGGGTCTCCATTCGAATTTTTTTCCATCAAATATCAAATATGCCCACTTTAAAAAAAAAATTCATTTATTTTTCCACCCAAATACTAAAAACCACATAATCAAAAATCACAAAAACCAAACGCACCACCAACTTTTGGTTCTGTCAAAGTCACTTCGGTCAAAGTTGGCTCAGTACAATACCATTTGGTTCACTATCGGTTCGGTTCGGTCTAAATTTTAAAAAATTGAGACTGAACTGAATATATTTCAAAAAATCTTTCTTGGACCGAGACTAATCGAATCCTACTGTGGACTGACTGAAGACTGAACCGAATGGTTCGATTTCTTCGATTTCTCTTTCACTCCTACTTGGATCTTCTTTTCACATTTTTACTTTGAAGAACAAAAACTTCGAAGCAATTTTTCGCTCGCGGCTAAAAAACATGAATGTAATCTCGTAAAAACAAGGTTAGATAAGTTAAATCACAACTCCAAAATATACTAAGGATCATAAAACTGATATAATGGTATCATTTGGAAATATGATTATTTATATTTGTTATATTAGGAGTTTGTTTATTTTTTTTGCATCCCATATATAATATCTTGAAAACTATTTTATTCTCCTAAAAGGAATAAAATTATCTTCCTCTTTCCTTTTTTTTTATTCATATCTTATCACCTTTTCTATCTCTCTTTTTACTTATAAAAATATCGTTATTAGTTAGAAAAATATTATTATTAATTACAAAAAATATTATCTACTTACTCAAATATACCAATTTTTATTTGTTAGAAACATATTCAAACAAAATTCATCATAACTATTCGTCCTTATATATTAATTCTCACCTTTTTATTATATATATTTCTTCTAAAATTTTGATAATTAACAAACGGGCCATAAAATAGGGTGGTGATTGTAATTTGGAGAAAAGTCGGGAACAAGGAACGGTAATTTATTTAAAATCGGGCGGTGATTGTAATTTGAAGAAACCTCGGGGAAGAGGAATTGTAATTTATTTATTTCACAAAATCGTTTATTATA